>WBOK01000413.1:0-55373 GCA_009289805.1 Alternaria gansuensis | reverse complement strand
CCTCGACCCCCTTCCCCATACGACAGCGCAAAACCCCCCCGACGCAGTCTCATCGTCAAGCTCAAGACGCAAAGCGCACTTGCAACCACAGACAAGGCTTCCACCACCCCGCCAGAAGAGCATACGCACAGGACGCCAAACGCAACCAAGACGCGCGCCAGAATCAAAGATGAAGACGCATGCGACGAAAAAGCGAGCAGCCCAGCCCCCCGCGCCATGCCAGCCCCCGAGCCGCAAAGAGAAACGCAGCGCACGACTCGTGTGACAAGGCGACAGCGAAGCGCTGTAGCAACAATGTCCAGGACCGAAACGGGGTCTGGCGAACCGCCCGCCCGTCAAAGTGCCCCGGTATCAACATCAACATCAACGTCGGATGATAACAACAACAACAACAACAAGAACAACAATAACAATAATAACAATAATAAAAAAAACTCCTCGGACACAATACCAGAGATCGCTGCACCACCACCCCCTCCTCCTCCTCCTCCTCCTCCCACATTCGCCCCTTACCCCCCCATGTCACCCCGCTCCCTCCCGCCCTTCACACGCGGGGCGCGAATCGCGTTGGAAAACATACTCGCAGACCACCAGTCCGATCTTGTCAGCAGCTTGATTGATTTGGTCGAGGAGCTGGATGATACAAGGCCGATTGTGAATGACTGGGAGCATGTTACTGTTATGAAGGGGGGGAGTTGGGTGTATCAGGTTATGAGAGATGTTTGGGAGGAGGAGGAGGAGGAGGAGGGGGAGGGGGAGGGGGAGAATATGGATATTGAGGATGTTGTGGAGAGGGTTGGGGGGTGGGTTGATAGGGAGGTGGGGAGGTTAGGTGGTGGTGGTGGACGGGGTTAAGATTTGGGTGGTTTAGAGGTGAAAATAGAAGAGAGATGGAGACTGGGACTAAGGGAAGTAAGACATGGGAAGCAACACAACAATCTGAATCAAGAAGATGCAAGGGGTTGATCAACATTTTTTACATTTTGTGTTTGAAGGTCGTTCAGGCCAGCTGAATACTTACTTCCATAATGCGTAGCTGCTTTCGAGAGTTGCTTGTGAGTCATCTACTTCATCTGTCTTTCTTCTATAAACAAATCTCACGTCTCCAATCGTGGATCATGCCTGACATCACGGTTTTCTGTTTGGGGGAGATCCAAACGTACCCTCTTTGGCTATCCATGCTTGAGCTCTTGTGGTAATTGTGCTCAATGTGTTTGAAACTTCACATCTTTTATGCAGCTCCGTACGTTCATTTCTTCTTGTTACCGACCGCTTTCCTGCTATGAATCGAGCTAGGTTTGCTGCATGTGCTCGGCCGAGGTTGTGTTGTGTGCATGGACCATTCTAGATGTTCACAAGGATCCCTGAGGCAAGGATGTGAATCTGGACCTGCTGAGACTTGATCGACATGATCGACAAGCCAAGCCGGGAAATGATGGTTCCAGTAAACCGAAGGATGCGCCAGATCTTCGCGCATCAAAATGTCCACCAACCGGGTTGTCATCGGCTCAGCATCGCATTCGTATTCGTACCCAATGTAGATAGATCAGGGCGTATGTGCATGATGTTCGGGTTTGATGAGTGCATGTTGCTTGTCTTCTTTCAGTATGTTTGATGCAACTGCGGTGGACGGAAGAGTTGATGACTCTGTTCGATCATCATCTCAATATTCTTCGCCTCGTTCATCTCGAAATCATGCATCAATTCCATCTGTTGTTCCTGGTTCAGGCCTGTGCCCCTAGCATCCTGACTCCAGGCTGGGTTGAGATAGTCGGCCATTTCATAACCCTGATTCGCCGCATATGCCTCATTATAGAATGGTGATGAGACCATTTGCATATTCGTCATACTGTAGCTATCCTGTGACGGCATCGTGAAAGTCGGGTTCCATTGGGGTAGCTCGGCAAATGTCGTGGGTAGGGGCGCGAATTGGGTTGTAGGTGCGTAGCTGTGCGACGGTATGCTGGTATCCATCGGCGTCTTCGGGCTAAGCTCATTGTATGTCAAGGATGGGGGTTGTTGGGGTGACGTCTGCAATCCAGCCTGTTGCGAGCTCGGCGCATTTGAGTACGGATTGAGTGGGTTCGACAGGCCGTTGGCAAAGTTGAAGATTTGCTGATTATGCTCGGGGAGGTAGCCAAAAGGCCCTGGTGCCTTTTCGGAAGGCGTGCGCACCGATGCTGTAGACGCCGTTGCTGGGCTTGTAGTTCGTGACCGATTGATGCCATCTACGATATTGCCGGTACCAACGGACGCAGTATCGGATGGGGAACTGGCCGAGATGGGAACGTCGCCATCCTTGTCAAAGATCTTCATGCAAGCAGAGATCAAGTTATAGTACAGACCAATGGCAGACTGTACACCAGGCCATCGTTCGGAGGCCTGCCTAATCGACTCCATGGCCACTTTCAAATGGCTTTCTACTTCTTCGCGGCTATGACGTCGTCGCACCTCCGAGTAAGACAGTGTCCAGAGCATGGTGTTGATACACATGAAGATGGCTTGCGTAAAGATCCATGTGACGTCGACGCTCTTGGTCTCAATCTGCTTCATAGTCATGTAGATGTTGTATTGGCAGGCATCGTAACAGCGGATGGCGGCGTCCACGGACGGGCGAGGTACTTGCGGAGACGGACGGTACATGAACACTACCATGGTGTTGTAGCGACCAATGAACCTAGGCGAGTTAGTTGATGTACGATGAATTACAGAGTCCATACCTACCAGACCTTGTTGAGCCCCGATCCACCGTCCATTTCAGGACTTGTGTCTCGCCATGCCTCAATCTTCGACTGCATCTGAGCGAACCAGGGGTGCTGGTCGTCCTTGGGCTCGGGCTTCTTCCTCTGGTACAGCATCTTGCGAATCTCCAGTTGCAGCAAGCGCATCTTGTAAAAGTGTATGCCAATCCATTTCTTCAGCGATGCTTGAGGTGCGGGCTTGATGCCCTCTCTGGTAATGTAAACATCGTCGACAAGCTCGCCAAAGTTGACATCGATGTGTTCCCGTCGCGTGGCGAAATGAGCTGGTCGTCCGAGACTGTGCGACAAGCCGTAATCCATGGTAAGTATACTCCAGAACAAGCGGCGACGCATGTCCACTTCGAGGGGGTCTGCGGAACGTCCCCCCGGGCCCATGCTGATAGTCTTCTCCTCATGTAGGCCAAGGGCTTGACACAGCCGTACGCCAAGGCCAATAATGTAGTAGACGGCGGTCCTTGTTGGCGTCAGGAGTGAGTAGCCTGCGACGAGGCCGAAGCATTGCAGGGTCTTGAGATTCATTGGCTTGATGGCGGCTTCGAAGTACTTCAAGGCTGCAAGATAGTAGCTGTCTGCGAGCCCCGCGTACTGGGTATCCATCTTCTGCAGGCTGATGGCAATCACCATGCGCAGACAGTAGTTCTGGTAGGGGTCGGTGGAGCCATTGTAAACCTCATCGACGTCTTTGGTAAAGGTTGGTTCGTGGAAGATGGGGTACATGGGGTGCACTAATCAAGTCAGTCCAAGAATGGTTGACGCCAAGACAGCCTTACGCGCCTTTGCAGTAGAACAGTTCTACCAGTAGGTTGGTAAGGTCTCTGTTGGGAAGCTCTTCAGCAGCCACATCGCTGACCATGGGGTAGATTTTGGACGTGGGCCGCTGGTCTTCCTGGGCAAACGTGTCCCTGATGTTCTTGGCCTCGGAATGCGGCACAATCTCAGATATGCTCTTGGACTCGGTGAATTGCTTGGCCAGCTGCATGACCAGGCGAGTTATGGTGATGCCACTTGACGGGCCCAGGAACTTGGACTCGTCGGAATCCTGGACACGCACGGTAGCCGCCCCACGCATCACGTCTTCAGGGTCCGGCTCGACGTCGTCGCGCTCGAGGTGGGCCAGCTGCTTCTCGAGCTCGCGCACCTTGTGCTGCAGGTGGACGACATAATTCCGGGGTATCTTGCGGCCCTTGGTGGGGTCGTAGTATTCGCAGTGGGAATTGGTGCGCTCGCATGGCCCGCACCGCGGCAGTCCGGGGTCGCATCTCGTCTTGCGCTGGGCTACCGTCAGTGGATAGTTACGTAGCCAGGCCGACGTGAGGAGGGTGTGCTTACCGTGCGGCAGCGACAACAAGCTGTAAGAGTGTGGGCGATGCGGCTCTGGCCTGTGGCGGTGGCTGCTTCCTCAGGCAGATGCGGGGCCCCTTCCGTCTTGGTGTGTGTCGCAGTCGCGACTTCCATCGCTCGTCTCTCACCAGGCGGGCGGACGAGGACGAGGGCGAGGGCGAGGGCGAGGGAGTTGGCTTATGATGCTCGGCCTGGGATGTGGGGGAGGTGGACGCGCACGTCCATGCCCGAGAGGTTTGTCGCGCCGGCGAGGGTTGGTCCTGTGCTCTCAGTCCGGAGAGAGGTGTCGAGATGGAGGTGTGCGAGGGCCCAGTATGCGACAGAGCGGCACCTAGCCTACGGAATCAGAATGGCCACCCAAGTACCGTCCGGGTGACGACCGGCCAACAGAACAAAGCGCGTCGTCGTATGGGCCGCAAAAAAAAAGCGCCTGCGCATTACCGACGCAAAAAGGAAGACGAAGCTGACATGGCAGGCCGAGAACGTGTCCCAAACTCTGGGAGCCCAAGGAAGACGTGCAGCGTGGGCCTCGGGCGCGACGGGGCCCTGATACCGGTAGGCTGCGCCTTCGCAGAACACCTACTCTGCCACCTGCCTATCCTCATCTCGTCCATCGTCGCTCGTCGCCCGCTCAACACCAGAGCGCCAAACCACCAGATCCATCGCCCGTCGCACCGCCTTTCCGGCAAGTCTGTCCGCGGAACTGGTTTCCTGCATCGGCGCGCTATACCCACGACGTGCACTCGACCGAGCCTGGTAAGTGCCGCCTTCAGCATGTAGTCTACAGCGATATTCATGCATTGTGCCTGGTGCTATTTTCGTTCAATCCCTCTGTTTGACTGTTTCCCGCATGGTAATCCGCCCAGCGTCAGGTGATGGTGCGATGGGTACTTACTCGCCCCATGACAGCAAGAACATGGTGCTTGAAACGCCACTTTTACGCGTGAGCAGGCCAGTGGCCGCTTGTTCGCGATGTCGAGCAGCAAAGGTCAAGTGCGACGGTAAACTGCCCGCATGCACAGCATGTGAAAAGTCCAATCGGGCTTCCGAGTGCTCGAGCACCAACGATCAATTTGCCAGAGGCAAGGAAAGGAGCTATGTCGCGACCTTGGAGTCTAGAGTCGAGAAACTAGAGAAGAAGCTACAGGAAGCCCAGGCGAGGCGCAAGTCTTCTGGCGTCCTGATGCTGGACATGTCTGAAAACTCGACCCCACGTAGAGCATCCATTGATACCGTAAAGGCGACCAGATCCATCAGCAAAAAAGCTGCACGACGCAAGGAAGCCTCAGAAATTGACGATTTGGTTTCAGACTTTGGTCTTCTGTGAGTGCCACCCGTCAATTCTGCTGTGCTGCACTAACTCTCCAAGCGCTGTGAATGCTACAGCGAGAGACTTTTATGGGTTTACAACGGAAATGTCTTACGCCCGCCTCATCCGATCAGCAAGCGCAAAGGAGCCACTCCCGACGGGTTTGATCAAAGCATTGCCTCCAAAATACGCAGCCACGCCACTGATTCAACACTACTTGAACAACATATTTACCCTTTGGCCTGTCTTCGACGAGGCTACTCTTTATTCCTCTGTAGAGGCCGTCTATTCACGCGGCGACAATGCAAAACCGTGGGATCGCTGGAGCGTGCGTATGGTCTTGGCAATAGCATGTCTCTCCCAATCTGAATCGAGGGGTGATTCCCACTACTCCGATGCTGTCGGCCACATGAATGCAGCTCTTGACAATGCCGAAGATGTACTGCATCCCGGTTACGTCTCTAGCATCCAGGCTCTGATACTCTGGATCATCTACGCCACTATGGATCCTCACCATTTTGATAGTTGGACTCTAGTTGGCGCAGCTTCCAGAGCCATGGTTGATCTCGGCATACATCAAGATCCATCTAAGAATGTTGCCATATCACGGGCGAAGCTAGAGATTAGGAGAAGAGTATACTGGTGCGTATACTCACTGGATAGGTAAGGTCGAGTTCCGTCTTGTTCCCTTCTCCTTGCTAAGCATATGGTAGATCGACATCGCTCGTTCAAACTCGCGCCTTCTCATTTTCAGATGAGGCTGCGAATGTCGGCTTTCCATTCTACAACGCTTCCGTCTCACCCAAGTTTGCCTCGCCTGCATCTCAAGTCTTCCAGCAGTCTTTCGATACAGCTGTTGATCTCTTCAAGATACGAGAGATTCAGTCCGAGTGGTATATGGATCTTTTCCAATCCGGCCGCGAGCCTTGGCAAGAACCCTATCAATACATTTGGAAGCAGTATGCAAGGATGTCGGATTGGTTTCAAGACATGCCGCAGAGTACCCTCCCCGCTGTCAAGTCATTCTTCGAGCTTGAGCTTCTTTACAGCTACGTCTACATTCTCTCGCCAAGCCCGCGAATACCCCACATCCACGAGTATGCCCAACGGCTGATATTCGAACACTGCATTGCGTACGCTACCAACCTACTCTCCATATTAGACAAGCCTTTGAACACGGTCAAGCCTCCAGTGACCTTTTACGATGCCATGCGTGCGTACATGACTGGTCGGCAGTTTGTCGATGTTCTGTCACGCAGCATGGACTTGATCCTTGGTCCAAGACCACCAGTACCTCCAACGCCCCAGATTGCTCAAAAAGAGTCCGAGGTTCCACTTGCACCACCTGCGCAGGTTAACGCACCACCATTTCCATCGCCAATACTCCCTGAAGGACAGATGCTGCCATTGAACCCCACCACCCGCGCCATCAACGCTATCCACGACTTCACTTCGGTACTATCAAAGTTCGGTTTGAGGTTCGGCTTCACCCACTGGCGTGATCGCTTCCGAAGAGAATCAGCTGCTCTCTCAGCACAGCTCTATCAACGACAGCAAACATCGCCTCACACATCGCCTCCAGTACAACAGAACCCTCCCGTTACCTACTCTCCACAATGGATACAGATGCCATCTGTATCTCCGCAGGCGCCACAGCTAATGTACCCGGGAGGTCCAACAACACCACCCAGTTTGTTCCCGCAATCCAGCCCTTTTGCTAGCTCCATGTCATACAACGGCACCTCGTACGATGGATCCGGCCACAGTCCACAACTACATGGCATGACATTCGACGCGAGCCCGAGTCAACAGACGTGGGCCACCCCGTCGCCTCAGCCGGTCCCCGAGCTGCCCCAGCCGTCAGGTGGCCAGACGAGAAGAGCAATGGTATACGGTCCAGGACTACCGGCACCGCAACCGAGACAAGGTCACAGTCCTGGTGCATCATCCATGTCAGCACAGGACGGCAATGCGTGGGCTCAACATGAGCAACTGCAACAAGATCCCAACAGTTACTTCAAAGCGCCACCGTCTATGCAGCAGCAGCATAGCAATTCGTGGGCCCAGGATCCATCGCAAGGGAACTGGGGGTGATGCATCGCAATGTTACTCTACCCCGAGGAGTGGCTTTCCGAGAGTGTGTATAGCGTGCGCATAGATGGCGGAAAGCCGTGTTCAAACAAAACGGAATACCTTGTAGACTTGGCATGAAGATAGCCAGCCAGCCATCCAGCCAGCCAGCCAATACGCATGCAAGAAATACTCCTGTATCCGTGATACGAAACGAGCCATGATAACGTCACGTACTGATTGAGCGCTCCACTTTTCGCCGCCTGAACCAGACTTGATGTTGATTTTCTTTTCTCTCATACAACCACTTTTATTTGTTTTTGTTTAAATTTAAAAAAAAAAAAGAAAATTGTCATCTCCAATCAACATTCTCCACCGTCGTCGGAACGACGTCTTAGTCCCGTACTGCCCACGTCCCCACGGTCCACCGCAACGGCTTCCGAGCAGACGAAATGATAGTCCGAAGAGTCGGTATCGCACAGAGGAGTCTCCGTGGGATCAAGCCACGCGCGCAAAACAATGCCGTGTTCAGACTCCTCCAGGAAACGCACAACGTGCCAGTTCAGTTCGTACCAGCACTTCGTCGCGCCATGGCACGTGCACATATGCTCCCCAAAGACTTTTCTGTCGACGAAGATGTCCTGGGCACATGATCGTAGCTCGTGGAAGTCTGCGTGTTTACGTCGGTCGGCTATATAGTTGTCCTGATCTGGGGCTCTGCGGTCATTAAATTCGTTGCACAGGCGGCAATACGTTGTGTGGGGTCTCATGTTGAGCGGGTCCTTCTGGCATTCGAAAAGACCGTGCCAGTCGTGGAGATAACGACAAGAGTATGTTTGACAGACCTTGTGCTGTTGGAGAGCTACCTGTATGCTTGCGAATGTACTGCGACAGCCTGAACAGGTATAGGGACCAGCACTGTTATAGTGTTAGTCGAGAATGGAATCCTGGTCTTCTATCACTTACCTTGAGATGCTCGTTGGTATGACCGGTAGCCTAAATGGCCACCACGCAGACTTGCATATACTCTTTCTCAGATGGCTGAAGACGTGTTCTTGTCTCTGTGCCCAGGTGTTCAGGATCATACCGCAAAAACCGCAGGTAAGAGCATACGGCAACAAGGAGGAATTCTCTCTTCTCCATGCTGAGAGGACATCCTTGGGTATTGTGATTTTTCTTTCTTCTTTCTCGAGACGAGTCCCCGTGATATGTTGCGAAAGTTGGTCTTCTCGCAAAAAGGTTCGGCATTCTTCAGACTTTTCCGCGCAGCTACTGAAGTGGCATTCGACAAGGTGACTCAATAGAACATCACGTTCGCCGCAAACGAAGCACTTCGGTAGCCGCATTACTGTCTTTACGTCCAGACAACAAATCCAGTGGTAAGGACAATGGTGAACGGCTTCTTCGTGCCGTGCCCAGGCGGACCGATTCGAGAAAGATTTGTTGCAGCTGGGCCAAGTACAAGAATATGAACGCCCAGTCCGTGGTGCAGCAGCCTTCAAAGTCTATCGAGAGTGTTAGATTGCTGATAGCACTGATGCCCTCAAGGCCCAGTGATAGAGAAGATCCACCAACCTGCGCTTCATTTAAAAAGTTTATATTCGTCTCCGGAGAAGGACTCGCTAAACCTCTTTTCCGTCGATGCGCCTGGGGCGGCGAGGGTGGTCGTGTCCAACGCTTACGGCCACGGCGAGATCCCCTTGAATCAACAGAGACGTGACTGCCCGAGCTTCTAACACTGATGTGGGAGCCGTTTGAGCTATCCGAGCTGAAAGCACGCATTGGAGACTGTTGTCTGGACTTTGAAATTGGGATTAGACGTAAGTTCGATGAATTCCGGCGTGCATGCTTCAGCGGCTTTCCGTAGATGCAGAGCCTTCCACCTTCCTTGCAGGGGGCACATGTTGGAGTCTCTCCGGAGCAATACATATCTCTATGTTGGCAAGCAAAGCATGCGTGTACGGGTAGTTCAGACAGAGCAGGCAACTCCGGTCGCACGTCGACGGGTAGCTCAAGTAGAGGGCAGTCGGCTTGTAAAGCTGATTCGATTACTTCAGTGGGAACCGGGTCTTGAGTCGTAGGCTGAGTCAAATACCTCTCGAGCGAAGTCGCGCTGGGGGCAGGGAAACCTCGATCTAAATCCTCGAGATCGTCACGATATGCTTGAGCGTAAATGTTTGCATCTACAGTGGTGCCGTCTACACTAGGAGCATTTGCGCCGTCTAAAGAAGAGAACCTTCAAATCCATATGTCGACGATCAAGGGCTGTTGGCTTAGTGACGATTTCATACGCATTCTTACCTGGTGGCATTGTCTTGCGCGACCTCGCATTCGTGAACCAAGTCTTGATCACCCGTTTTGTAAGCCCGGATTTTCCAGATAGTAGGGTGCATTCACCATCCGAAGGATATGGATTAATACTAAAGTATTCATCTAGCATAGTAAGTGTTCCCGTCAAGATCTTCGTCCTCGGACGCTTTACGCGGCCGCGTAGGCTAGTTGTTTCTGGAGGTACTGGTCGGTTGGAACTCGAGTTGAATGCCGTGCTCACATTTTTTGCTGAAACAATGGCCTCTTCTCCCAGGATGGTAGTTGTGGGTTGCATCACCCCTTGGCTCCAGTTATCCATGGAATTCGACAGTGTCGGGTGACCCCAATCGAGAGTGGCCAAGTTTGATGGCGGCCCATCAAGACCCAGGCTCTCTAGGAAGGAGTCGGTTTGGCCGAGCCCAGAAAAGGAGCTATCGTTCGCAACTTCAGTTGGGGTGATGCCCGCCCAAGAGCCTTGTTGCGCTCCCAGGTCTGGCAAGTCTGTGTCATATCGTGCCAAAGCATCAGATAACCAAGATTCGTCGAGTGCCAGTATGGATTCGTAATCGTATTGCGGTAGAAAGTCGTTCGCGGTGTCAAAGGCGAAGGAACCATCGAAGGCCCCTCCGTCAGCCGGGGCATTATAGTCCTGAGACATGGGGCATGAAATTTTGGCGTTGGAGGTAACGGGATATGTGAGCAAAGGGATCAGCTCCGCTGAGGATATGAGTAGGGTGTAGATGACATGTTGTGAATTGCTGGATTGCAGCGATAATATACAACAAGGCTGAGAAACAAGGTGCGCGGGTTGAGTTTCGAGGTTAGAAGAGGCGGAGCTTGGTGACGCCGATACCGCTGGCCAATCGGCTGAGGCCACCATAAGGAGGACCTCAATTTTTTTTGTTTTTGTTTTGTGAGTACCAACTCTTAGGCCAAATCCGGTGTAACCCTGGCACTCAATGGAAACGAGTTTTTTTGTATCTGCGTATGCGATGCAGAGTTTCAGGGCGAGGAAGACGCGATGCTTATGAGCGAGGAAGACGCGTTGTTTATGAGCGATGAAGACGCGATGTTTGTACAGGAATGATGACGATGCGTGTCTAGTGCAAAGATCGACAGGGCCACCCCACATGAACCCGGGGGCATCCGCCACTATCTCTGCGCAACACCCATGCACTAATCCCACAGCAGACGAAATGCCTCGCAACACCCTCGCATACCCATCACGCCATTGCGCAATAACCTCCAACCCCTGTAAACCCACCCTGAACCAGCGGTCACCATGTCGACACCCCTCGAACGCGCCCTAACCGCCATCGACGCCGCCCACGCGCTCGACCCAAACAAAATAACCGTCAACAACACCGAAATCCCCTACGAACTGCACTACGCCCAAAAATGCACTTCCTACCTCGAAAAACGTGCACCCAGCGCCTCCGAACGCCTCCGCATAGCGATCCGCGCCCAACACTTTCGCCGCTGGGAAGTGCCCCGATCCAGCTACCCGATGACGCGCCCCGGCTACCACGCCTGGCGGACCTACCTCAAGAAACGGCAAGCCGAGCTCGTCGAGCAAATATGCCTAGATTCCGGTTACAGCAAAGAAGACAGCGAGACGGTGGGGAGTTTAATACGGAAGGAGGATTTGAAGGTCAATGAGGAGACGATGGTGTTGGAGGATGTGGCTTGTTTAGTCTTTCTAGACGACCAGTTTGAGGCGTTTGAGAAGGAACATGATGAGGATAAGATTGTGAGGATATTGCAGAAGACGTGGGGGAAGATGACGGAGGAGGGGCATGAGTTGGCGTTGAAGATCCCGATGGGGGACAAGCCCATGGAGGTTGTGAAGAAGGCGCTCGCGGGATAGCATCATTTTCAAATTCAAAACTTGCGTCATGTGGTGGTTGATATAAGTTACTGGAATGTGATTTCATGTTTGCGGCTATCATTTTTGAGCCTGTAATGTATCCTTCTCTTATGACTACCATATTGAAGCCTAGGCTCCACCCTCCCTCTTCGCGTACTCCTCTTCCATCGCCTCCTCGTACCGTCTCTCAGCTTCCTTCTCCTGCTCGGTTTTCTCGCTGTGCGTCGCGCTCGCTATAGCCTGTGTAGCCGCGTTCTGTACGTCGTGCGCCGTCTGCGCGGCAGCCGAAGACTGCGTCACTGGGATGGATTGCGAGGTTGTGGAGGGCATCGGGACGGGCATTTTGTTTGTAGTGTTTTTTTTGGTGATGACTGTGTTTTTTTGCATGTATGATTTGAGGTTCGTTTAGAAAATTGAAGGATATTGAGGGTTCCGCTATGATGATGAGAAAGGCTAGAGGAGCGCGTGATGGGTGGTGCTATATAGACAACTGGTCTTGCGTCATTGTGGCGGTGCTGCTGTGGCGGGATGCTTCTAGGAGATGTGTGATTCGCCACTAGTCCTCGACAGCAAACTACTTTTGCATGTGAAGACCGTTTGCACACCCGCGATGCATGTTCGTATGGAAGTATAACATGCGCATATGTGAATGGAAATACTATGAATGCGATTATATAGAGGCTAATTTTGTAGTACGCATAAGCATACAAAACTGCTATACCAACCTTGTACATCTCCTCGCAGTCAGTAATTGTTCAGAGCTTCTTCTGCTGCGATATTGCCGATACCCCCAAACTCACCATGTTGCTCTATATAGCCTGTTTGCTTTTGCCCTTTCTGCTGTGCACGTCGCTAGCCCACACCACCACAATCCTCCCACAGTCCCATCACAAGCCAACGCCAATGCCACTGCATTCCCATGCGTCTTCTGGCATAGACAAAATCGAAGACCCAACTATGGTCAAGATCGAACAAGAGTACCATACCTACACCTCTACGTCCCCAAGCTGGGTTCTCGAGCCAACCTCGCCAGCATCTTCCCCTTCATCTCGATGTCCACCCCTGCAGACCCCATGCGGTACGAGAGGATGTTACGATCCAAGAACGGACAGGTGCTGCGATGAGAAGAACATTTGCAAACTTACCCATAGTTGCGTCCAAGTTCAGCTACAGAATAACACGACAGCGACAGGGTGCTGTCCCAATGGTACGCTGGCCTGCGACAACGTGTGCTTCGATGCGGCTATGTTCAAATGCTGTGCTGCACCGGGCGGCGTGCATGGGTTCTGCCCGGTGGGCCAAGACTGCTGTGGGGATATGTGCTGCGATAAAGGTGCGGTTTGTGCAAGTGGGTTTGCGGGACCGATGTGTTGGCAAAGACATGACAACAGAACTGAGAAGACTGAGAGCCCTCCCAGTCTGCCAGCAACATCTGCTGCCCCGAGTACGCCAAAAAGCGGTAGCAACAGAATCGCTGTTCCCAGCCTGTTTCGCGTCCTGCCTTTTTTCTTCCGATCCATAGCTAGTATTCCCAAACAGGACTTTCTCGCGACACGCCTTCAATTGCCACCAACACCGTACGGCACGGAGATGCTTGACATGGGCAATTCAAGTTCGCTTTTGAACAAGCGTTGGTCTTGTCATGCGCCAATGCAAACGTGTGGTGATGGCTGTTACGACCCAGCGACAACGCAGTGTTGCCAACAAGATGATGCTGCCTATGGTACATGCCATCCAGGCGATGTATGCTGTCAGAAGTACTGTTGTCACCTCAATACAAGTTGTATGATCGCGACCGGTGCACATAGTTCTGGACCGTGGTGCTGGCCACCAGGCCTGCCGACCACAAAAGAGAACGTGCCACTCGATGAAAACCCTTGGCCTTCTAAGGCGAGCGTGACAGGTTTGAAGAACACTCGTATCAAGAACGGCTCATCTATGGCGAGACCATCTATTTTGCTTTACATCTTTTTGTTACTACTGTCGTTAGTGGCTGCCGAATCCGCTCTGCAATTAGTATCAACGGATACTATTACAAACACTGTAGACGACGGTTCGACGATAACTACAACGGTTTCTATGTCGCCACATTCGACGACTGAAGTGGGTCTTTTACTCGATTTGACTGAAAAGAAAGGGGGTGCTGCCGCAGGTCACGGCCATGGTTCTGGCGGTTCCGGAGGTCATAATGGCATACGGCCTGGAGGAGGCGCCCCCACCTCGCCCGGTCATAGGAGCACAGCCGCCCGACCGACAGTTGCAATACTCTTTCAACTCTTCCAACTCTTCGTCTGAAACGTGCATCTCTGAGTTCTAGCAATGCTTTCGAAGACGCAATATCTGTCAATCACATCGCCCGAAATCAATGCAAATTTCGTCAAAGCTAGGGTTTCCAGGCTGCTGGCCAGAGTTCGCGAGCGCAAGTGGTGGCTATGAGTGAATACTGTTTGTGTTCTTTTTCTAGTTGTATCCAGGATGTGACAGGGTCATGCATCGTCAATGATATGAGCACTTCGAGTTGTGCGGATACTGCCTGTTATATCAGTACGAGCACAATAAAACACACAAGACAACGAAACGATAATAACAAGGCTCAGACTTGCCTTTTATAAATACGAGTCAGTGACACCAAGTGCGTAGAGGTTCATTGTATCTATTACTAGATAGGATAGCCCCGAGGAAAAACACCGGTGTCTCAATCGCTTGCTCGTTTTGTAATCATTGCCAAAAGGAAAAACAACACAGAAATGACTGACCTTATTGACTCAGAATATGTGTGCCCTTCGTCCTGCCCGTCTCCATTTTGGCGGTGCGAGCGCCAAATTGAATTGCACGCTTTTTCTCCGCAGCTACTCTTTTCATGCCTAATTGCCAAGCCAGCAATCGAAGAGCCCGCTTCCCAGGCTCAAGGAGCTGTACAGGGTCTCCGCTATCAATAACTTGCGCCAGGCCAAAATCGCATTTGGCCACTACCGGAAGGCTGAGCGACAGTGCGATGAAATCTTCATCAAGGTACGGAAATCGGACTTCCCTGCTGCTGTTGCTAATGACTCGGTCATCACGACCTAAGTTTCTTTTTCCCAGTCGACTGAAGTCAAGTTCCAGCTCATCGATCAGACCAGGGTATCCGCGCCGAGCAAAGGCTACGGCATGCCGTTGGTACCCACCAAAAAGCTCGTCAGCGCCAAGCCCGGATAGGAGGACGTGCGCGTTGGTAGTGTATGGCTCAGCACTGACCTCGTCCGAGAGGTGTGCCAGACCAGTTCCACGTGAGGCGAAGTAAAGCGCGTATGATATGGAAAGGTCCATTTCCGTGTTGTGAGGATGCATTAACGCCATGACGGTGCCGCGATGGGCTTGCGTCTCGGAATAGGGTACGTTGACCTGGATGAAGCGCCACTCACGCCCCGGGCAGACTTCTGCCAGCTCGGCGTGGGATGATCGTCCAGTGATACGGTCGGGGCAAAGCTCGTAGGGACTGGTGCCTGGCTCAAGATTGTAATGAATTCGAGGGTTCTCAAAAGCGACATTGAGCAGGTCGATAGATTCGCTAGGTGGTAAGAGGTCGTGACACATGCGTGCGAGGATCGTGCAGTCAAGACCGCCAGAGAAAAGGATACCAATTTGTGCATTGTTCGGAACTTCTAGCTTCGCACGACCAGTTATTGCCTCTCGTATATGCTGAGTACGTAACTGAAGCGACCTTTCCAACGACGCCCTCAACTGCTTTGTTGCGCCAGTGTCCTGTGATGCAGATTTGAAGTCTACAGCAGGATTCATAGCGGGAAACGGCAGAGTCTAAGTTTGTCAGCAGGACTCGCGCACCAGATGACCTACCTACGAAAGAAAGTCCAGAGTCCTCTTTCGGGCCTGAGCGACGGTGTGGAATCTTTGTAGCTGGCAACGAGTTTGACGTGGGATCTGTGAGGTCTACGTCTATGACATAAATGCCATCAGCCTCCACTTCGGTCCAGGACTCACCAGAAGCATTATCGCAAACGCTCGACAAGACGAATGTGCCTTCTGGTGTTGACTTTTGGAGCAGCGATCGCCTTCCCAGACAGTCGCGTCCGTAGTAGATGCGTTTGTTAGATGCATCGTAGAAAACAAGAGCAAAAGGGCCACGCACGACCGAAAGCAGCTCGATGACGCTCTTCAAGGACGACTCGCTTGTTCCAACGCATGCGTCCAGAAGCTTAGTAAAAACAAGCTGAGAGTCATTGCCATCAATAGCATGTCCAGCAAGGCTCCATGCTTCGCCGTTCCAACAAAGAAGAGAGCCAGTCGCATTGTCTTTGAGGGGCTGCTCGATTATGTCTTTGCCGCGTAAAGCAAGGACTGTTGACAGGAAAGTCGCGTGAAGACGCGTTGAAGATCCTTTCGTGCTGAAATGGATAGTAGTCTGGTGCTGCCCTGTGCTATCTGGGCCTCTATTCTGGAGTAGTCGCTGAGTGTTCGTGTCAGGCTTCAGATATCCAGCTCGGCTGAGCGAGAAGAAGATACCGCACATGGTAGGGCGGGTGAATTCGTGGTGGAGAATTGGTGTTGGCAACTGCACGTTTGCGATGGCTCGACGCGCTAGCGGGGGCCGCTCGGAGATTCGGCTTCTAGATGCCGGGAGACCATGCGGACGATTCGCAGATGCAGGCGCAGGCCTCGACCACTGAGACACTTCACTTGACATATAATCACCTGGCTAGAGCTGTTTTGAGCTCTGAAAGAGACCCATGGACACTTGAACAACCACCTATCGCCTCTCCACAACCCCCAGTCGCAGTCGGTCTATGTCTCCTCCGAACTCAACTCCGCAACATGATGCAGCCCGAGACAGCAACGCCGAAGTGAAGCTAGAGAAGGTCGACGACCAACAAGATGTAGCCACGATGGACGATGGCACGCCTTCGATAGAGCAGGCCACAGAGCCTAAGACTACGGCAGATGGCGCGAAGACGACGATTGAGGCGGGGCAGCCTGTTGATATAAAGGCCCAAGACGAGGGGCATGCAGCTAAAGAAGGGTCGTCAGAGATGGTAGAGAAAGCGCATGATACCTTGGAGGAGTCGTATGCGGCACTCACTGGCTCAGAGATAGTCCAAGAGAAGGATGTAGAGGCTGCGCAGCCAGCGTCTGCCGCGCCTATAGAGGAGCTCACCACCAAGACGGAGACGGCGGCGTTGGACCGAGCATCTACACCACCACTCGAGCCTAGCGAGAAATCGGCAGGCAAAGCACCCATACGATCACCGTCACCTCCACCACCACCACCCAAAGACGACAGATATCTTACGACGAGCAATGTGCCCAGCCGAACTACATCCCCGGTGTCGCAAGAACGATCGAGTGGGAGGAACTCCGAAGATGCTGCGGCTGATGACTACGCTGCGAATCATGACGGTACAGTAGACGCGGTGGATAACTCGCAGGAGGAGATACAGAGCATCATGGATCAGTTCGAGGGAAATGGGGGGCCTGGCGAGACTGAGATCATGTCTCCCAGATTAGAAATTGCGAGCCCGATGCTAGAGTCGCCGTCGACGCCGTACCCACCACGAAGATCCAGCCTCGTGCCGCTCGACAAGCCTTTACCCATTCCGACCGATGATGCGGCTTCGACAACCCCACTCCAGTCTCCACCTCCTCGTACATCCTCCCTACACCGCGTCGGCACTGCTACCTCATTTGCTGAACCGACCTCTCCTAGCGCACATGCCTCCAAGTACAAGCCAGCACAGCCAGCACCGGAACCCGAACCAGACCTGCCCTTTGACTTCCACCGTTTCCTCGAACAGCTACGTCATCGAACTGCAGACCCTGTCGCCAAGTTCTTGCGCTCTTTCCTCCTGGAGTTTGGAAAGAAACAATGGATGGTACATGAGCAGGTCAAAATCATTGGTGATTTTCTCGAGTTCATCAGCAAGAAGATGGCACAATGCGAAGTATGGCGGACCGTATCCGACGCCGAATTCGACAATGCCAGAGAGGGCATGGAGAAACTAGTCATGAATCGGCTGTACACCCAAACGTTCTCGCCCGCGATCCCGCCTCCAGAACCTGCGTCACCGCGTAAAGGCCGACGGAGGCAAGAGCCGCCGGGACCAGGTCGGAGGGGTCAGCATCAAGAGGATGTAGAGCGAGATGAGGTCTTGGCGCAGAAGGTGCGCATCTACAAGTGGGTCAGTGAAGAGCACCTGGATATTAAGCCGGTGGGCGAAAAGGGCAAGAAGTTTTTACGTCTGGCCCAACAGGAACTCTTGAAGATCAAAAGCTACCGAGCGCCTAGAGACAAGATCATCTGCATCCTGAACTGCTGTAAAGTCATCTTTGGGTTCCTGCGGACGTCAAACTCGGATCAGTCTGCCGATGCCTTCGTACCACTTCTCATCTACACCGTACTGCAAGCGAACCCCGATCATCTAGTCTCGAACGTACAGTACATTCTGCGGTTCCGGAATCAGGACAAGCTTGGAGGAGAAGCAGGCTACTACATATCGTCTTTGATGGGCGCCATACAATTCATTGAAGGTCTTGACAGGACGTCATTGACGGTGACTGATGAGGAATTCGAAAAGAACGTCGAAGCGGCCGTCTCAGTCATTGCTGAACGTCACGCAGCTGAGGAGGCCGAATCTTCATCTTCATCTGCGTTGTTACTTCCTACTGCGCCTAACCACAAGCGTATGCCCTCACCTCACTATCATCACATAGCGGAAAAGACGACTCCGTTGCGACCAGAACTTACGCAAAGAAACTCGATGGAGGCAGAGACTGCAGGACCGCGACGGTCAACAAGTCTGAAAGATCGCAAGTCCGAGGCGGAGCAGCCAGAAGAAGAGAATGCCGCTGTCGCAGGCCTCTTGCGGACAATACAACGGCCACTTAGCACTATTGGTCGCATCTTCTCGGACAACGATACACATCATCCATCTGGACCTGCTGCAGCCCAGAAACCGCACTTGGCGCCACGTGCGTCAACAGAATTTCCTGGCCAGGTTCCTGAGTCTAACATGAATGAGAAGCAACCACCGTCGCGTGAAGAGGATCGACCAAGGCAGAGGTTGACGGCAGAAGATGCCGCAGCGCGACAGGCTTCAGCTGAAGCAGAGGAAGCGAGGCGCATACAAGTGCAGGAACACAAGGTCGTAGTCGAGACGCTGACGGGCATGTTTCCCCAGCTGGACCGGGATGTCATCGACGACGTGGTGCGGCAGAAGGAGGGCCGGTGAGTCTTTTTTGGTTTCAACTCATTTAAACCATATGGAAGAATACTAACAAACATCTAGGGTTGGTCTTGCAGTAGACGCATGTTTAGCGCTAGCGAACCCTTGATACACTTATTCATCTTCTTGGTCGTGTATTGGTAGACACCTGGCCTCTTCTAAATGATATAAAATTCGTATCTCGTTTTATGCTACCTGTTCGAGTCCAGCGATATCCGCAGTAAGCGACCAGACGCTTGCCCCGACTAACGTTTTGGTGCAAGGATAGCAGACTTGTCGTTCGGCTGTCCGCTTGCTTGCATCGGTTGTTTGGTCTAACCGCACAGTGTTGAAGCAGGTAGCCTCGATAGTTAAGTTCAATAAAGCTTGGCAGGTTTGCCAGTAGGAACGCTGACTAATGCGATGACAATTCTTGGACGACGTGTTGACATTGTTGCACCTGTTTTTTCCTCTCAACGTGACGAACGACGAAACTTCAAACTTGTCAGGCAGTATCCGTTCTCGCTGTCTAATCTGCATCTCGCCTGCGCCTTCCTCCCTTATGCCGTTCTTCCTGCGTTGTCCGACCTGCGCCTTCTTTCCTCAGCCTTCAACATGACGACTCGGAAACGCAAAAAGATCATCCCAGCAGGGCAGGGACAACGGGAAAAAGATGGAAATCACGCATTCTTCGCATCGGCATGGGTTCGAGTCGCTCCCGTGCCTGCTGCCCCAGTCGCCTGTCCGGACTGCATACGAGCGAGACGTCCTCGCCCAGTTGGGCATTCGTGGGGAGTTGAATACCCCAGTCGGTCAGCTCCGCGCCTTCAGCTACTACATCAATGGATGGGAGATGCAATTAACAGAAGGTGACCTGGGTATTAAACCTTTACCGGCTATGCTTCCATGGTGTCGCCAAAAAGGGCTTGGACAGTGCAGCTGTGGAATTCAAGCTCTTGCTCATCTGATTGATGGTTGTCCAGTGATATAGGTGCGTATAGCCTTAAAGGACGCCCTCGTCACACAGAATCTGGCGGTGCACATCAAGAACGAGTATGTGAGTATATTAGACGGCTAGCGGCAGAGTGGTGTAAAGGAAGATGAGAGCAAAGAAGTTGACTTTTTATCGTGTTTGAGCTTCAAGTCTGCTTCTTCCCACTTCTATGCTTCTTGCCGAATCCAGAAGTCAGAAGCAGTATGTTCTCAATCTTCTACCTAGGCAGTATCCGGACCCTACACCCCAGGAGTTTGAAGTACACCTACACTCGGCACTAATCGATTGATATGACCACAAACGACTCGATCACAGAGATCCTAGGAGACTTATATTACCGCCGACCGGCGATCTGCTAGAGAGTATGAAGACGCTGTTCACCTTTACATCTCCGCACCTTCTCGAAGAAGTCAACATTAATAGATTATAAGGCACATCTTACGCTTTACTTTTCCTCAACCAAGGCTTTCCTGCTCGAGCTTTGGAGCTTGTTAGTGTAAGGAATGGAAGGACGCTGTTGTTTGTATCTACGTGAGATACTGCGAAAAAGGTTCTTGTACGGTCAAATACTCTCATTCTACCCTAGGGTGTATTATTCTCTAGCTGAATTTAATTGCAGCTACGAAGCCTTCTTGCCTCTACCCAAAGCGCTTTTTGATCAAAACATCGCAGCCACTCAAAAGTAAAATGTTGTTGTAGAAAAAGATAAATTAAAGAATTGTCTCAAGAATCTAATCAACCATCTAATCTAAGGTCCAAAGAGTGAAGCGTCCATCTTACTTCCACTGAAGCAACTTAAGCACGGTAGGAGCGCTTGCCTCCAGCACCGGCACTGGCTCCACCACCAACGGAGCCCCCAACACCACCACCAATAAAGCCGCCAGCACCAGCACCAGCGTTACCACCAACACCAGCTCCGACGCCGCCGCTAGCACCACCGCCAACAGAGCCACCAGCACCAGCACCAGCGTTGCCGCCAACACCAGCTCCGACGCCACCTTTGGCACCACCACCGACAGAGCCAGATGCTCCTCTACCAACTGAGCCACCGACACCAGCTCCAGCACCACCTTTAGCACCACCACCAACAGATCCGGATGCTCCACCGCCGACTGAGCCACCGATGCCAGCTCCAGCTCCAACGCCGCCGCTGGCACCACCGCCGACAGAGCCACCAGCACCAGCACCACCTTTGGCACCACCACCGACAGATCCGGATGATCCACCGCCGACTGAGCCACCGATGCCAGCTCCAGCTCCAGCTCCAGCTCCTCCATTGGCACCGCCGCCAACAGAACCAGATGCTCCACCACCAACAGAGCCAGAAGCACCGCCGCCGACACCAGCTCCAGCTCCAGCACCACCTTTGGCACCACCACCGACAGATCCGGATGCTCCACCACTGAGCCACCAACACCAGCTCCTGCTCCTCCGTTGGCACCACCGCCAACTGAACCGGATGCTCCACCTCCAACAGAGCCGGATGCTCCACCGCCGACGCCAGCTCCAGCTCCACCGTTGGCACCGCCGCCAACTGAGCCAGATGCTCCACCGCCAACAGAGCCACCGACACTAGCTCCTGCTCCTCCGTTGGCACCGCCGCCAACTGAGCCACCGATGCCAGCTCCAGCTCCGGCTCCTCCATTGGCACCACCAGATGCTCCGCCGTTCGCACCACCGTAAGCGCCGCCGCCAAGGCCTCCGCCAAAGCCACCGCCGACAAGGCCACCGAGACCGCCTTTGCCAGCACCACCTAGTCCGCCCATGAGACCTCCTAGGCCACCAAGACCACCTTTTGCACCTCCTGCACCACCGACGCCAGGAATGTCAAGACCACCAGAAAGACCGGGAAGTTTGCCAGCGCCGCTGCCAGTAAGACCGGGAAGCTTGCCTCCACCGAAGCCGCCAGTGAGTCCACCCGTGAGTCCACCCGTGAGTCCACCCATGAGTCCACCAAAGCCTCCGAGGCCTCCCTTGCCTCCGGCACCTCCCTGGCCAGAGCTGGGGTTCTTGCCACCATTGCAGCCATAAGATCCACAGGACCCAGAGCCGTAGCTGGGGCCGGAGCTGGGGTTCTTGCCACCATTGCAGCCATAAGATCCACAGGACCCAGAGCCGTAGCTGGGGCCAGAGCTAGCGCCGCCTGATCCGTAGCTAGGACCAGGGACACCGGTGGTAAGAGGAGCACCCGGATGAGTGTAGGACCCGGAGTCGTAGTTGGGGCGAGGAAGAGCAGTGGTAATGCTGGCCAGAGCGAAAACTTGAGCAGTGTAGAACTTCATATTGATGATTGTTCGTTTGCTTGAGATTGACTGAAGTGAACTGAAAACTGGTATTGGATGGATACAATATTTAATCGATGAGGGGGGGGAAATGCTCTGCACAAGTGAAGGACTTGAATTGAAGTGAAATGTAGAGGAAAGTAGAAGCGAAAGTAAGTGTTGTTGGTTGCTGGAAGCGAAAGTGATGAATGTAGACGAGATCAAAGCTGATGCCTTTTATTTTTTGCGCTGGGAACTGGTTCTCTTATACTCGAGAACCTCGAGTCACATAGTAGGTGTTCGTAGTCGGCAGACATCGGTAGTCAGTGACTTGCCCCTGAGCATCATCGTGGCGAGGCTCACAGTAGCTTCGTTTCGAAACGGCGAATCTATTGAAAGACGTGATATGATGAAGAGGGTTGTCTAGACTGTCTTGTTTCACGCTATTCTTTGGGGGATCGACGGTTAGTGCTCGGAAGATGCCTGAATTGCGCAGGGTAGAATGAAGTTAAGCAGTTTAAGGTTACGGGAGATGCCCCGATTTGCGCAGGGGAGGGAGAGTTAGCCTTCTTTCTCCGCACCGTCACTTGAGCGTGAGACTTTGCAGCCTTGCGTCCTTGAAACTGAAGTGGGGTGAGCTTTGGTAGTTCGAGGGAAAAATAGCTGCGTTAGCGTGCCCTTTACTCGTGACATCTCCAAGTCGTGGCGCGAACAGGAGTTTGCCAGGACGGCTATTTTAACTCCCTGTTGAGCTGGGTGGCGAAAACCGCCGTTCCGAGGTTATTTAGTGGGAGCTGCTAGGCTTGTTTCAGCCACCGCGATTCACGTTTGTCATCCTCTCTTTCTCCTACCCAACTATTCAGCTAGAATTGCGACAATAGATAGATGTAATCATCACAACAATGCACATATTTTCTCTCCGAAGCTTCATAGATACCGCGACCACCAGGTAAAAGATTACAGGCCTGTGCAGACATTGAGTTTGAAGCAGTATCTAAGCTCTCTGGCCGAGGTCTTTGGCCTAGGACTCCCCGACAATTCAAGCTATAATTGCGCAAGAGCCTCCTCCTTACCAGCCCGACGGGTAACATTTACATCGTCGTTTCTGGTATGCCCCTTTGGAGTTCGGGGACCTTGCTGTCCGTCGTGCATATCGAAATAAAGTTATGCTACGTCAGTCGATCATGGAAATCTGCCATCATACCAAGGCACGGTGATGCTGGAGGGTTTTGCTAATGGCATCGCAAGGGTCCAGAATGATGCCAGTGGGACAAAATAGATGCCCATGACGAGGAGCGTGCCTTCACCGTCTATCGAACACGGCGTTTGCGCTCTCAAACGATCTTGCGGACTTGCATCGTGGATGTCTGATATGCTAGGCATGAATTAACTCACAGTTCCGCCGCCGCACTAGAGAAGCCCATTCCATGTATTCAAGTGGTGACGAGCGGAGCCACAGTGCTGCCCGGCCCTTCGCTGTCATGAGTCAAGCTAACAACGCCAGCTTGCCTGACGCCTTGAAGCCGCGCTTGCCACTTTCAGTACTCGTGGAGAAGAAGACAATTACTAAATATATTTTTTGCTACTGCGTTGGCTGTGCAAATAGCGATGCATCATCCAGCAAATTCTTCCATCCAAGTCAATGTTACTATCCACCGCCAGTACTCGCTATAATCATGCCAGAAAGAAAGGCCGTCGCTACTACAGCATCCAGTACAACATAACGTTTATCAAATAATAAATAGAAACTATTCAACGATGTGTGTCCTTACGGCCTAGGGCGAAGATCGTAGGTCCAGCCTTGCGCACTTGCATTCCACAGTAGATGTCACACGAAGATCTCAACCGAAGGCCGCACTAGTCCGATTCCATATCGAGACTCTGATCATCGCCACGGCCAGTGTCTCAGAAATACAGATACTTGACTATCGAATAGTGCAGGATTAATGACCGGTGTGTGCTTTTAAAGTTCAACACATCATCTCAAGGGGGTTACCGAAACACGAACTATCCAATTGAGGTAATCGCAACCCCAACTCGAGAAATAAACGCATCAAGTCAACGTATCGAGTCCGTCCTGTACCTTGGCATTGATGACGACATTCAGTTTATTTTTGTCGCACCGATTGGTATAGTCTCTACATACATCTTTCTACTCAACATCCTTGATCCCTCTCTTGACTCAAGTAACTTGAACTGTACATCGCGCCTAGTCCTAGTATGTGTACCTATTGCCCCTGATATTGGCTCTCTGTATCTCAGATGTGCTTTCATGTGCTGTCGGTGACGACCTTGTTCACGCGTAGGGACGGTGTTGTATCCGCTTGGGCGCTTGAAGGAGTCGCGCCTACAGTGCCGGTACGGAATCCTCTCCGTTCGCGATTGCGTCTGCTTCTTGCGCGCGTTTGCCACAAAGACCGAGGTAGGAAAGAAGGCGTGTCTTCTCTCCATGGATTATTTGATTGAACTCTTCGCACTCGTTGAAATGCCCGTGGCAGTTGGCATGGCTATCTTCGGTAAGAAAGTGCCATTCACAAGCGCGCTTTCAATTCGGGCGGGAGTTCCCGGGGTGGCTTCACTGCGGAAAGCGCAGTTACAGGCTTCTTGGTGTTGAAAATGCAACAAAATCGAACAATACAATCTTGCAGCATGTGGAGTACTATATACTTTGAAACTTGGCAGGCTGGATTGCTTATAATGTAGGCAGAGCGAGAATAGAAACATTGATAAACTTCACGACATTGGTGAAATCAAGTTGGACTTTGGTAAGGGCTCGGGAACGGATATACCTGGGCAGTGCAATAGTAAGAAGGCGATTCGTGAAGCCATCTCTTAGCTTGTTGTCAATTGTAGAAAAATTGTGAAGAAACAAAATTTTTAGATTTGCAATACATAGACGACTTTCTTCTCAGCATATCACTACCAAGGGTAGTATGACTTAGATTACGGATTTAATCTCTTCACATAATGCAAAGGTAGCTACTTCTTGATATCGCAGCCTGCGATTCGCCGGCTATCAATCAAGTATTATCAAACCTAGATTATTGATGAAGTCTTCAACCCCCAGCGCAATCCGTTACAAAAGAGATACCAAAGGCATTGCAGTATTCAGATGTACGTTCAAGCGCGAAAGTTGTGTCACCCACCTATGCAGACGCAATCGGATCAACAACATTCCCCTCACTTCATGTTGCTTGGAATTCTCCTCAGCTAAACTCTTGATTTGCATCTAGTTATGACTTAGATCTCATGGCCTTGTATGAAACCTTTGTCCAAATTTATCGTCTACCAATCACTCGATCGTTATTCTAGCATGCCTAGCATGGCCTCCCAGGGCCTCAACTCTAGTTTTCCACTCTTCGCCTTCTCGTCTAACTGCTTCTCGTCATAGTTGCCAGCAACCCACTTCTTCACCTTCAGATCTCCCATCTTCTCCCACGTTACTTGCTCTCCGCTGAGGTTTAGCACGGTGATAAAAGCGTTCTTCTCACTCCACCGCCTATACGCAATGACTTTTTGATCTTCCATGTCAAGCATTTCGAAATCTCCGTACACAAAAACATCCTTGTTCTCTTTGCGACACTCCAGACCGCGTTTCCAGAATGCATGCACAGAGAGCATACCGGGCGAGGGTTCGGGATTTGCGAGTTGAGCTGCGACGTTGATACTGGCGTAGTCATCGTTGACGCGCATCCAGGGCTTGCCGCTAGTAAAACCGGCTTGAGCGGACGAATCCCACTGCATCGGCGTTCTGGCGCTGTCGCGAGCTTTGCGTTGCATGATCTTGGCTGCCAAGGCCTGCTTTTCAGCATTGCCTGGGTAGAGGTCGCGGTATCTATAAGCTGTTAACAAAGTGATAATGCTAGAGGTTAGAAAAACTAACTTTTTAAAGAAGTTGATACTCTCGATATCTTTATACTCTTCGGGTTTCCAGTCTTTCGGAACGTTGCGCATGCCAATCTCCTCACCTTGATAGACGAACAATGTCCCTGCAAGGGTAGTTTGCATCAAGCACAATAGCTTCGCACCGTACTCGCGCCACTGATCGCTGTCGTCGGTGTACCTGCTTACGCTTCGAGGTTGATCATGATTCTCAACGTAGAGTGAGTTCCAGCCGTCCCGCTCGAGCATCAAACGCTGTAGTCTATTCACTATCCTCTTGAGGTCGCGCGAATCCCAGGGCTGTAGTGTGTACTTGAAATCGCCGGGTACGTTGTCAATGTCGACCAAGTCAAAGACAAAGATCATGTTCAGCTCTTCATTTTCGGCACCGACGACTTTGATGACTTCATCTTCATCGCGAACAAAGGGCATTTCTCCAACGGTGAGCGTGTCGTACTTTGAGAGTACGTCGCGCCGAAGTTCTCTTAGCCACTCGTGCAGTTTCGGGCCATTGGCGTAGTACTTATCACCTGGCTGGTACTTGTTGTCTTTGACCGAGATATCTGCATCAGGGAATGTTTGCACCTTCGAGATCAAGTTAATGACATCCATACGGAATCCAGACACGCCTCGGTCAAGCCAGAAGCGAAGGATGTCGTGTACAGCCGCGCGGACATCAGGATTTTCCCAGTTAAGATCGGGTTGCTCGGGTGTGAAGAGTGATAGATAGTATTCCTGACTCTTCTCGTCCCACGTCCATGCAGAATTCGCCTCACCTAGGATCTGCGCCCAGTTGTTCGGAGGCTGGCGATTTCCTTGAGCATCGTATTTGGCCGGCTTCCAAATGTACCAGTCGCGTTTCGAGGATTTCTTCGATGACCGCGAGTCGATGAACCATGAATGCTCTTCCGAGGTATGGTTGACGACGAGGTCCATAACGAGCTTCATCCCACGCTTCTTGACTTCTTTAATAAGGTTGTCAACATCGGCTAATGTGCCATAGCTGGGATCGATGTCCTCGTAGTCCGCGATATCATACCCCATGTCAGCGATAAAGAGGTCAGTGTCTGTCTGGAATGCGTTTCTTACGTCCACGACTTACCCTGTGGACTCTTGTAAATTGGCGATACCCATATTACGTCGACACCTAGGTCCTTCAGGTAGTCCAACTTCTGCGTGATGCCAGGAACGTCGCCCCATCCATCACCATTACTGTCCAGAAAAGAAGCAGGGTAGATCTGAGATTCATGTTAATGCCTAAATAACAAATGGAATTGATTCTGCATACCTGATATACTACCGCCTCCTTCCACCATCGATGCTTGTCGATCCCGACATACAGATCTTTCTTTTGCGTGACAGCCGACATATTTGCTGCTACCTAGGTATGTTGGTCACAAGGTGGTTATATCCTGAGGTGTCGGTGTGGTTGGCATTGAGACGTGTCGTTTATAGTGGTTCACGTCATAGCATCTCAACGCGTGGAGTACGTGGGGGCGACCACCGGTCCGACACCCAGCCACTCAGCGGTAGTCCTCAGCTTTCCTCTGCCATCCTGCTTTTCGCATCATCCTAAGGTGCGCTCCTAGCAGCAACGTGCATTACACTCGATTTTTATTCGCGCGATACGGTGGATAATGCGAAGATCGCGCGGGCTGGCAAGGCTCACGCGCCAAACGTGCGTCATTAAGCAGCTGCATCGCTACCGGTAGGCACGCGACCTTTTACCCTTGACAGAAACCGGTTGCTTACTACCGCGCAAAATGTATCCACAACCACAATTTCATCTTACCTCTAGGTTACGAAACTTCATGAACTTCCGCAGCTTCGGTCCGACAACAGTTGGTGATCAGTCTACCGCAAAACCAAGAGATTTCAGGAAACTATGACGCACGACAACGATGTCGAGGATGGAGGCACGTCCGGCTCGCGGACACCGCTTCTGGGAAGTTCGTCACACCAGAGAATAGGAAAGGGGAGCGAAGGACATAGATGGACATTGGTGACAGTGCTACAATTCTTTGGCGGAGGTATCTACGCTCCTGACCCTACGACATACGACCCTCTGGAAATCCTCCTCAACACTGAAGATGAAGACGAGCGAGACGACCTTACTGTGCGATGGAGAGATAACAAACTTAGTGAGCTCAACTTTGTCGGTGTTGTGGTAAGTCTCCGCGAGAATCCTCCTCTATGGTCATCTGCGTCAATCATGTTCGCCGCCCGCCTCACGTTGATTGAGGACACGACTGAGACAGACACAATCCTACAACCCTTCTACTCCTGGCTTTCTCCGCCATTGTATGTAAGCTTCTGCATGCTGATATATATTAGGCTGCCCTTTTAGCAGGCGTTCTTACCTCTACCGGGAGCTGGCCTAACATCTTACCAAACGGAAAAGACTCGCCATGGTCTGTGCGCACGTCGTGGTACTGTGGTATCATTCTGTCGCTTTTCAGCATCCTTACAGCTGCTGATCAGACCGTACGATTGCACCGGCTTTCATCACATCGCGATGGACTGAGCAACATCCGCAAGTTACTTTCCAAAACAAATGGCGAGAGAAGTCACTCATCCAAGACTGGCCGTCGGACGCCTAGCTTGCTCCAAATCATCACATGGCAAATGCCGGTGATGTTTCTAACATCGGCCACTCTTTGCATGATCATCGGAATGTTCCTTCACGTCTGGTCTGCGACCGCACACTTGCACCATCCGACAATGTGGGACGATAACACCAAGGTATGCTCGTGCGGCTGCTGTCTCATATAGTGTTCTAACTCACCAAAGGTTGCGATCACGTTTAGTACTGTCGCTATCATAGCAGTCACGCTATTTTTCGTTGGCCAGTTCTCGCTTTACACGCCTCTTCGACGGTAACGGCAAGTACAAGGGCGGATGCGCTGACAGTTCTGAAGACGTGTTGGACGACTCCCTTATGCTCGGTTCAAGTGGCTCCCGTGTCCTCTTCTTCTGTTGCCACTATGATTTAGAACAGGTGTAAGACATGTTGATGTCATTCTCACTGAGTATTCACCTGCTCATTCATCCACCATTCGATGTCTTCTCGATTGCCGCGCTTGTGTTTCCCTCTGAGCTTTTGTTTGCTGCAGGTATTGATTGTCCAATCCGCTTGACCTGATTACGCAATTCATAGAAATTTATAAGAAAGTGAAAGCGCGTTTCTTGAAGCTATTCTACATGGCTAGTTCATTTCATTATAAAAACGTACCAAGTAACGCTTTAGATCACACGTGTCGCAAATTTAGCGAGCTTTGCTTCTCCCATGCGGCCTTTCACTTCCTACAATGAAGGCTCGTCGCGTTTATTTACGCACAATGTGTACCAGTGTGCTACCAGCTCTCCCTATTCGTTATATAAGTTCTTTAGTACTCAACTTCTTTATATATACCACGACACATTTCACCCGCCACAACCATCAACTACTGGCGATTTCAACCAGTCTTTTCTTCCTAATACCTACCAATTAGCCATGGATACGTTATCAGCAGTTGGCTCATACGAGCAGTACAAGCTCGACACCAGCCGCTTCATCTTCTGGCTTGTCGTCACTGCTCGCGACAAAAATTACAAGATCGACGACCCAGCTATACCCCAAGTACGCCTTACAAATGACGGGGATAGAGAAACCAAGGCGAATGCAATTTTTATCCCCCAGGATACAACCAAGCATCAGCCCTCGAAGCGACTGAAAGGTAAAGAGAGGAAGCAAGCGAAACAAGCAGCTGCCAGCGAAGCCGCAAGCAAAGCCACCTCATCAACTTCGGACTCGACCGCTTCAAAGGGCAAGTACACCATTTCGACGGAGAGAATCCTCGAGATGGCGAGACACATCGCGAAGCAAGAGATGACCTCGACAATGCCGAAGTTCATCTGGTATTCCTATAAGCGGGCTGTGAGAACACGCCAGGCGTACGCGGACCGTTATGCCCAAGAAGAATTATTGGAGAGAACTTCGGACGACGGCCACGTTTACTTTCTGTGGTTGTTGAAACACTGTCACGAGATCCTCGAGAATAAAATCAAGGTACAATCCGTTTCCCGACCTGTTACCGCCAAACCCGCGGACCTTCGATATAGCATCGTGAATGCGCCCATATCAGTGGCAGCTCCCCATCCGGAAACTATACCTACGTCTCAAGTCACCAGTACTGACCGGGTTATCGTGGCCGAAGAAGCTGCGGCTGCTGAGGCAGAGCGGGAGGCCGTTGGTCATGAGCTAGACGAGCTCGCTCGCAAGTTCGAGCTCGATTTGGAGAACAAGAGCAAAGAAGAGTTGGAGAATAAGAGGCAAGAAGAGTTGAAGATTAAAGCCAAAGAAGAGTTTGCTTTGAGACAGTCTTGTCTGGCGGACGACATGCGTATGGTCGTCCTACAGTTAGAGCGTGATTGGGACGACACACACAAGGACGTCGGCAGCGAAGGCTACATGGACGAAGTCCGAGCTTCGCTCATGACAGAAGCTGCGTTCGATTTTATACGTCGCAAGGAGGAGGACTTGGTGCGAGAAGCTCCTGCGAAGGGGCTTCTGGCGTTTAATCCTTCTCTTAATACCGATGAGTTCTTCGGCAAGACTGCGAGGTCTCTCGAAAAGATAGAGGCGGAGCGAAGAAGGTCTGGCCCTGGTTACCTGTTCCTAACGCCGCGCCTGAGCACCCACGATGTTCCCGCACGGTTGCATACTGAAGAGGATTACGAATTTCTGGTTCACTATTTAATTGAAGCAGGACTAGAACATGTAAGTTCTCCCGATCTTGCGTGAGCATTTATTTCCTTTTCAGACACTAACTGAACGTCTAGGAAGTCAGAAAGCGACACGAAAGGGGCTTCAAGATGCCACTGCTGATTAGAGCATTTGACACGCCTTCCAGGATATACGGCTCCCTCGGTGTTTGGGAGCCAGTTTCGATGGTTACCACGTTTGCCGCAGAGTTGGCGATTAGGATCCGATCGAAAGACAAAGCGCATTCACTGAAGCACTATGCGCCAATTTCCATTCGGGCCGCGAAAGAAGAGGCGCAGTTTGTATCCTGGCAAAATCAGAAGATCAAATTTCCCCAAAACAGCTGGCAAGTTACAGAATCAGCGCGTACACACCGATCTTTTATCGTCGGCCGGCCATTCTCTCAAATCCGGTACGTCGAGATGCGACTGTTGAAGTCTACACATCCGCTCTACGGCTTGCAATACGACTATCCAATGCCAACTTTCAAGACCAAAGCAGCTCGAGATAAGCTCATGCAAGATCTCGAAGATACGGGCATCGAGGATCATCCTGGCAACACGCTTATGCGCCAGACATTCGCTGCTCAGTATATACTTCCCCCCAGAGACGGCGACTTTCTGCGGATGACGATTCCAACATTACGAGGAATGCTTTCGCTAACCCGTCTTCTACTGCGCGAGGAAATGGGTATCGGTTTTGCCAATGCCAGTCCGCAAATCTTCGCCCTGTGTCATCTATACAACTGTTTCCTGAAGCGGGGCTTAATCACCGGCGTTTGGCCGGAAATCGAGCTGATGATGGAGTGGCATGTGGAGAAGATCTTCCTTGGGGAGGTGCCCGCTAAGCCTGATGAGTTTTACTCGCGACTGCTACTTGCGACGGGCTACTCTTCCAAGTTGATCAAGCAAGTTCGGGACCTGGATGAAAACCCCGACCGTTATCTCGACTACGGAAAATCTACCCACAAGACGAGCGAGTTGGAACCACTTCCAATGACAAACATTCTCCGTGACTTTGTCCATGAGAGGGGTAAGGGATTGCGCAACTGGTATCTTATGGATGAGGAAATGAACAAGCGTTCTGGAAAATCTTTGCGGGGGCAAGACACTAGCAGTCTGAACATCTTGTCTTTGATCAACGACCTCCGTAACTCCGAACAGCTTCTTCAACTTCCTTCCCGCCTAGAGTTTGACTACATCAGCCTAACGCTACAGTGCAACGAGCTTTGTCACAAGATCGAAGTTGAACAAGAAAAGCTTCCTGGGAGTAGGACGACACACGACGAGGCTGACTGGAAGTCGCCTACTGACCGTGGTTTCTCGATTGTGTCAACGCTTCTCGGGGATCTCGACCGCGCCTTCCTTTTGAAGGAGAAGGGGGGCAAGCGAGGTAAAGGCTTTGCATATACGACACCTGTCGTAGATGTAGCGGTTCGGGTGATGCAGGAATTTCTAGATGGGCTGAATAACTAAGAAATAACATGGTGGTGGTGGGACTTTTCCGATGAAGTCGTGACCGAATGGCGCCCCCATGCAATAACGAAGGATTGTGTCTAACCCCATGTATCATTCATGGCCGTGACAATTCTCTGGACTGCAGCGCAACTAGTACGGCTCCCCGCCTTTGCAACAACAAGCTCATCTGAGCTGCTGTGTAAATCTTACCATGCATCTCTGCTACCCCGGTTGGGATGCCAATATCCACGTCAACCAATCATGTTTGAGGTACACGATCTGCGGCTGACTGAAAGCTCGGGATCACGACGCCACAAATAAAGCATCGTATCTGCACTCCACTTGCTTTCGTGCTCGTAACATCACGTGTTATTTTGCTACGCTGACTCGACATGGGGAGCCAGGATTGTCAGAAAAGCTTAAGATGACGCTGGAGTCACGTACGGTAGTGCCAGTCGACAACTGCATCCTTAGATTTCTGCGAAATGGGTCTTCTTACCTTGTATTCTGCGGCCTATCTCCTGTTTGCTCTGGTATCTGCAAATGGCTACCCAAGCAATTCATGCGAAGTCCTAGCCTCAGTACTCCTAAACAGCACCTTCTTCCCTACAGCGCCAGCCTATAACGCATCCATCCAATCCTACCCATTCCTTCAACTTCGACTTCGTCCATCGTGTATCGTCCGCCCGAGCTCCGCAAAGGATGTATCAAGCGTCATTACCATTTTAGGGCAGAATGATAGCACCCAGTTCGCGATCAAAAGTGGTGGTCATAATGCGAATGCCGGTTTCAATAACATTGAAGACGGTGTCACAATCGATATGCAAAGTTTGAAGAAGGTCGAAGTAGCGAGAGGAGATCAGATTGTGAGGGTCGGCGCGGGCGCGCTGTGGCAGGACGTTTACGACGAGGCTGAGAAGCGCAACCTGACGGTACTAGGTGGCCGCATCGGCGTCGTGGGAACTGCTGGCTTCTTAACGGGAGGTAAGCGCGTCATTCTCCTAATAAAATATTCGAGGTAGATGACTGAACACTATTGTCCAGGTGGAATATCCTTCTTTAGTCCAGAGCGTGGATGGGCGTGTGACGGAGTCGTCAACTTCGAACTCGTACTTGCAAGCGGGAAGATTGTCAACGTCAATGCGACATCGCACTCTCATCTCTTCGTAGCGCTCAAAGGAGGGCAGAACAACTTCGGAGTCGTGACACGCTTTGATCTGAAAGCCTTCTCCGCTGGTCCTATCTACGGCGGAAGAATCGTTTTCGGAGCCAATGCTACCACGCCTCTACTCTCGGCATATACGAAACTCAAATTAGAAGAGTATGATCCGTATTTAGCAGGCTGGGTGACGGTGCGATACAACCATACAGCAGCGACATTCACTCCAGTCAGCATCATGTGGCACACGCGGCCAGCTCAAAAACCGGGCGCGTTGAGGGGTGTTATCGAAGTCAAGCCGCAGATCATGAACGGTATGGTCGAAGCGCCTATCAGTGAGCATACCAGGAATGCATCGAGACAAGTGGCTGCAAACCCTCAAAGGACTATATGGGCGACCACGTCATTTTACATCTCGCCGACAATCATACACCGCATCCACAGCCTTTGGAAAGACATCATACCTGGGATTGCAGCACAGTATGCCCATGCGAAGCCAGTCGCGGAAATAACATTCCAAGCTCTTCCCGCACCACCTCGCAACGGCACCTTACCCAACAGCTTAGGCTTTGGGCCACACGAGGCGCCAGAGAAGGATCTTGTGTTCTTGCAGATAATCTTCACATTTGAAGATGCTGCCGCTGCTGATGGGTTTGAAGAAGCCTTGAAGGATTTAGTAAAGCTGGTCGAGGGGCTGACGAAAGAAAAAGGTGTTTTCCATCGATACAAGTACCTCAACTTTGCGGCATCGTTTCAGGATCCGTTGGCAAGCTATGGCGACGTTGAGTTGGGAAGGATGAAGAAAGTGGCGACGAAGTACGACCCGACAGGCATGTTTCAGACGCAGGTGCCGGGAGGGTTCAAGCTGTTCTGATGTGGGACTTTACGACCTTGTACATGTGGTCCCGCTCCGTGTTGGTGAGAACGCAAAGAGAGATGATGGTGTGGTGAAAGACTTGGTGCGTGCGCCTCGCAGCCCTTTTCTCGACGTCATCGCACTGGCGCGTCCCGCTAGTTCCAGCCACGACCTTCAGCAGCTTGTAATCCAACATCCGAAAGCTTTTATCGTTGATTTCAAGACCATGTGATGATTCAATGCGACCTCTCATGAATGTTGCCGCACAAGTGCACCGTCAGAACGTTTCGCAGAGCCCATGCGAAGTCACATGATGTTTCTGCAAAACGGTCACATTCACCAAAGATGGCCATGTTAGTCGTTCTGGGGTCTAGCTATGCACTACATCGAGCGCCTTTAATCGTAAACATTATGAACAGCACGATTTTCGCCACTCTTAAGTGATGGCATAGATATGATGGCTCGGAACCCAATGTTGACCCCTTCCCGATCCGTTCAGAGCCGTTTGCTATGGAAACATGGTTGATAGTGAAGGAAGAGCTCATGGAAGTGCAACACCTATCATATCCTTGGGGTCACATTCACTGCCTTGACAATCGTCAGCAATTTCTCTCACGATAAGATCGCTATACCATAGCTGTGATCACTATTCGCACCTGTCAGAAAGCAGTCAACTCAAGCAGCCGTATCAACCCTTAGAGAACAACTACTCTCGCCACTTCCAGGCCAGGAACACGTAAATATCTCACGTCGCAAACAAGACTTCAACAAGTAAACTCACCAGGACCGCAGCTACACGCTCACACCTACGATCTCCGATCGATCCATCGCTACCTCGATACCTAAACGAACTCACGACGGCCGACATATACCAACTCTCAACCTCCCATCAAGCTACCACAGCGCATACGATTTGTCTCGAAATGCATCCTGGACTCATTGCTGCTATGGTGCTCGCAGCACTTTTGGAGATTTGGCTGGTCTTCGCACTCATGTACGCCGCGCTGCAGAGGTACAATGGACGCAACTACCGCGGAAGGACCAAGGATGCGTTGCGACTTCGGTTGTAGTCGGCAAAGCGACACGGGTACATGCATGCACTTAATGGGGTGAAGCCGTCAGAGCGCGATGGAATGCTGCTGGGAGTCGAATTGGAAACATCGTATTGAGAAGCATCGTAACCAGACCTGAGCTGAAAGCGTCGTAATATATTGTAATTCTTTGTACTCTAGAGCTCTAGCTCATTGATCATTTTCTCTCCTGTCAACCCTGCGAGCAAGTTCTTAACACTTTCGGTAGCCATCTGTTCCCTCGTTTCGATCGTAGCGCTCCCAATATGCGGCACAAGTACAGCTCTTGGCTGCTTCAGGATTGGATGATCAGCTGTGATGTTCGGTTCATTTTCGATCACATCCAAACCAGCGCCAAATATCTGCTCTTGCTCCAACGCCTTTACCAGTGCATCAGTGTCGATGATGGGGCCTCGCGCGATGTTGACGATGACAGCTAGCTTCTTCATCTTTGAGAAGAAGTCTGTGCTTACGAGATGCTTCGTGTCTGGTGTGAGGGCACATCCGACGACAACGACGTCGCTTTCTTGCGCAAGCTGGTCGACGCTGCTCGCTGGCTCAATGGGAATAGTAGCGTTCTGGATCAGGCTGAAGTGATCTTCCTTGACTGGCTTTCCAGGCTTGGACGTAAGGTAAATAACATTTTTGATACCGAATGGAAGGAGTCTCTGTAGTGAAGCCTGGGCGATCCTTCCAAAGCCTAAGAAGCCAATAGTCGATCCTCGGATTTGGGGACCGGTCATGAGCAGAGGATGCCACGGCATTTGAGGCCATTCACCCTTGGCGACCTTCGTCATTGATTCTCCACCTCTTCTCTGAGCCATGAGGATGAGCATAATAGTGAGGTCTGCTACGGCGTCGGTGAGACATGTTGGTGTATAGCCGAGGCGTATGTTGCGTTTCTTAAGGGCGTTCCGGTCAACATGATCAGTACCTACCGAGAACGAAGCAATGGCTTTTAGTTGAGATCCAGTCGCTTCTAGAAGCTCTTCGTCGACTTTGTCCGTGAGCATGACCAGAATTCCGTTTGCACCTTTGGCGTTCTCGAGCAGCCAGGAGCGGGAGCATGGCTGCATGTGTTCTCCATCAGCAACGCATGTCTCTGTCGCTAGTGATAAAACACGCACCTTCTCGGATTGCCATTGCACAACTTCCAGATCTTGCTTCTTTGCGTCGAGCAGTCTTTGCGCTTCGTCAATTAAGTGTCGCGTTACAACAACTTTCGTCTTCGCCATAGTGGTGTTGGTGCTTGCAGTTGGGGGTTCGCCGCGATCGGCGCGAGGCAGAAATGGTGGGGTTGAGCTTGACTTCGTCTCAACAACACCGTCACGAGAGTCATGTGAGAGATGGAATGAAACTTGCGACAGCCTTTGCATTGGAGCCAGGTAGGTGCCAAACTGTGACCTGCTGGAGACGTTCCATTTCACAAGTTTGCTGCCGGACCTCTTTGGCCCGAATCATCCGCCAATAAGCGTCAAGGTGCGAACGGCGAACGATCTACTCGGATGGTTTGTCTCTTTGTTCTTCTTCACCATCATCTACTAGGCGATCATCATTCGTCTAGTTGCCATTGTGGATTTCGAGGTTTGGAAGAACAATGTCTGGACAGCCAACATCTGGTCGTTATCGCACAACAGGTAGGCTGGGAAGTGACACGCCCAAAGCGGCATGTACAGCCGACGCGCACCCCACTTCTACAATATCTCCTCTTCATCTGCCTCAATCAAAAAAGAATTCTGTCCAGTTTTGAATTTTGGTACGGTGGCCAAGATAGATGCACTCATCGTTACTTCCTACAAATCGTCAAAAGCCACCATCAATCAGAAGCTGATATGGAAGAACGAGCACGCATCCTGGTCGCGCCACCCGGCACTACACCATTGCCTTCATACTGGCACAACCCCAAGTCTCCTCTTGCCAATGTCATTGAGCCCAAGATTGACAAAGGTACACAAATCTACGACTATGCCATCATCGGCTCTGGCATCTCCGGCACGGCGATTGCCCACAATATTCTCAATTCCTGGCCTAACGCGCGCGTCGTGATGTTGGAAGCACGTGAGGTCTGCTCAGGCGCCACGGGTCGCAACGGTGGGCATACCAAAGCGGCAAGTTATCGGGGCTACATGCAGCATGTCCAAGAACTTGGCAAAGAAGAAGCATTGAAGATTGCAAGGCTGGAATATGCAAATATGATTGAGACGCATCGCATGGCGGAAAAATTGAACTTGGACTGCGAGAGTAAGTTGTGTAATACTGTCGATCTTATCTACGATAAACCCACCTTCGAAGCGGGCAAGTTAGCCATTCATATGTTGCGAGCCGATGCGGAAGAGCAGGAGAAGGAAGTAGGGAACATGGCATGGTACCAAGTTCACGAAGATATCGCGGACATACAGAGAAGGTTCTCCGTTGCAGCAAAGAACAGTAACCCAACAGTATCACCGGAAGAGAAGCTGGCGGGCGCCTTCGAATATCTAGCTGGCCGAATCCACGCATACCGTTTTACAACCAGATTACTAGCAGAGTGCGTCAAGAAAGGACTACAATTATGCACGAACACGCCGGTACATGATGTCCGCCCGTCGGCACAATCGAATGCCGAAACCGGTGCTCGTTGGGATGTTCTCACCCAGTACAACATCATAATAACTAGCAATGTCGTCATCGCAACTAACGGCTACACATGCTACATGATGAATGAGCTCCAGGGCGCTATCGTGCCTATGCGCGGACAAATCACCGCACAGCGACCAGGAAAATCAACTAAGCTGCCATCTCCGCTGCCGACGACGTACTCGTTCATTTATCGCGACGGCTATGAGTACATGATTCCTCGCCCATTGCCAAATGGAGGGCAACACATTGTTATTGGCGGTGGTCTAGGTCGTCTCCCTGCAGCCGGTGCAAGCGAGTACGGAACAATCGACGATAGTACTTTGAATGTGGATGTTTCCAGATACCTCTATGAGAGCTTGACTGGGTATTTTGGCGCTGAGAACTGGGGCGAGACATGTGGAGAAGAGGCATCGCGCCGTGTGGTACAGGAGTGGACGGGTATAATGGGTGCGACGGCTGACGGACGACCGTTTGTAGGCGAGGTGCCGAGTAAGAAGGGTATATGGATGTCTGCAGGCTTCAATGGTCATGGGATGGTGCTGTGTTTGAAATCTGCAGAGGCGTTGGTGAAGATGATGGAAGCTGAGGGTATGGAAGGAAAATCGGATTGGTTCCCTGAAAGCTTTTTGGTCACACAGGATCGACTGGAGAAGTGTAGGTTTAACGGTTGCACCGATATGCAGGTACCTACATGAACGGTTCTCTGATTGATTACGAAGTACATGCGGTGTTGTAGACAGGCGCTCTTAGCGTCGCAGAGAACAGAGCGGCAAAGACAACCTCTATTGTATTAGCGGCGTTTGGTTGACGCTGCCCCACTTGGCGCGAAACGTCATCAGTGGCGGCGGAACATTCCAAGCCACGAGCACTGCGCGGCAATCGGCAATCACGAGCCCAGAGCTTCAACAGTCGCAAATAGCCTTCTATAAACACCAACCAACTCGACACAAACCCACTACACAGACCACTACAGCCAACATGTCTGAGAAAACTAATACTGAAAAGGTAAGCCAAAAAAGCAAAGATGAAGAAGCTCCCCACTAACAGCTGCAGCCCCCCGAGAGCCCAACGACGGCGCGTGAACTCGACTTCGACGATGACAACGATGCCTCGGCTGTCTCTACCCAGGAGAATGCTACTTCATCGTCACCAGCCTCAAAGTCACCCAAGCCCGGTGTGCGCTTCAACGAGGAGGCCACAGAGATACCACCCCAGAAGCCCCCGCGCCCAGTGGACCCCCAGGTGCAGGCGCAGAACACGCTGATTGAGGCATTCCCTGGCGTCGACGCCAGTGTTGTCAAGGCTGTTCTGCTTGCTAGCGGAGGCAAGGTCGAGCCTGCCTTCAATGCGCTGCTGAGTACGTGGTTGCCTATTTGTAGCATGTGGGTGAGGGGCATGGCTAACCAGCGCAGGCATGTCGGACCCCAACTTCAAGGCTGAGGAAGCTCCTCCACCCCAACCGCCGCGCCCACAACCCCGCAGTCAGCTCGAACAGGACGAGATATACGCAAGGCAACTGGCTCAGCACTACCAAAATCAAGGCGGTCCAGAGGGCCAGGGCGGTCATGGATCGCGTGGCCAGGGACAACGGCAACGGCCTGGTGAACCCGACCGAGAGCATAGCTTCTTCGATGGTATGGTCGCGCGATCTCGATAGTTGTGTCTTTGCTAATACTGAGGCAGACGACCTCCCCGAGATTCGCAAAAACATCGAACAAGGCTTCAAGGAGACACAGAAGACGGTGACGAATTGGATCAGCAATTTTACCAAGAAGCTTGACGGCGGCGAGATGGAGGAATACGACAGATACGGCAACGTACAATACACGGGGCGGCAACCACCACCACAGCAGAGGCAGAACTTTGGCCCATCGCAGTCAGAGCAGATGTATGGTATCCGCAAGTCGGCTGAGCAGCGACGGTCGGTAGACCACAACCGCTACGACGCTGACAACCGGGTTATTGGCGACGACTTTGCAAAACTCGAGCTGAGAGACAACGAGGGTATGCTGCAAGCACGATGCGTGTGAAAACGCCGCTAACAAGTTGCAGGCCCTGGCCAGCGATCGTCAAGCCGTCCGCACGCGAATCCCGACCTCTTCAAGCCTACACCGGTATCTCCGCCTCAGAGCGGCCCTGTTGACGAAGTCGATGCCCTCTATCGTAACCCATCACCGAACAACCAGGGCGGCCAGGGTAAATCGAGCGGCAAGAAATGGCAGCCTCTCACCTCCGTCGCACCAAACCCAGAGCCCGATGACCATGACCCCTTTTCGCTTGGCGACAGCGACGATGAGGAGAAGGACCTGAAGAAGCAGGACACAAACCCTGAAGATACTGAGCGCCTGAAGAATGCTGCACAAAGTAGCGCAGGCCCAGCACCTGGGAAGCTTAGGCCTGCGGAGCGAAGCGGAAGCGTCAGTCAAAAGGACGCCACCATGGAGGCGTTACTGAAGGAAGCCAAATAAAAAGCTACCTTCGATCGCTTGATGAGAGATAGGACGTGACAATGCGCTGCGGGTTTGGAAGCCTGACATATCTCTTGTCTGCTGCATACTAGTAGGTAGGATCAGTCTCAGCTTTACTTGGTCTATCAGAAATACTGATCCATGATTGCACATCCTCTTGTCCTGTTTCTGTACGTTGATATTCTTTGACTTTTGCAGGATGCATCACATCAAGCGCTTTTCCCAGCCGGCAACAGTTTTGCAGTTTTTAATTTCAACATCAGGAGATTGAATGACATAACTGCGGATTGGACCACGTGAAATCGGTGGCGCACCGAGATGCATCTGCCTTGAACATCTTCTCTGGTCACACATCTGGACGAGCATGTACAATCATCTTCAGATCAAGGGTACATCTACAGGTGAGCTGTGACGTTAGGCCAGGCTCATGTGTTCAAAGTTCAGATACACCCCCTAGACTTGCTACTTTGGATGCTCGCCTGGTACATGACGCTTCCGCAGCATTTGGCCTCTACCGCTCTTTATGGCTGGAGAGATCGCGTGGATATGTCGTTCCGATCGCATTTAGGTGTGCCAAGTAAGCTTGTCTTAGCCCTATCTCTGGACGTCCCCCTGGCCATCACAACCTGAGTGTAAGACACACCACTCAGGTCTCTTCTACTATTGTCTGCCCTCCTCAACCTTCAAAGGAATCGGTACGACCATGTGATAGAGCTGGAAAATGTGATAGAGCTGGAAAATGTGATAGAGCTGGAAAATGTGATAGAGCTGGAAAATGTTCGTATCGATTCAAAACTGGTGGGGTCCGAAACACTGCCACCGGCGGCTTTCCTCGGGCACGCCACAGACCGTAACCCAATGGTTCATTAATAGGCTCCAAGGTCACCATGTACACATAGATCTCGCAATGTGGATTTGTTGGTTGAGATGCTACAAGGCTCGATCGGACCCCCCTTGTCAGCTGAAATGTACGTGAGATCTGACCACCAACAGTTCCTAGCAGGTGACTCCAGCCTTTCAACAACGCGTCGGTCAGCGATCTTACTCGTCATTTGTAGTTCGCGCAAGGCAATCATCTCGCGATTGAATCCTTGCGGGAGGACTTCATCGAATCTTGGCAGTATCTCTACTCCACGACAATGGTCCTCCACACTGCTTGGAAACGGGTGTGGCTGGAGGTTGCCTCTTGTCTGCCTTGATATGCGAATTTCACGTCGTACAGACAGTTCACCTGATGGTAAGCTGAGTTATTCTGGGAGAACGGAAACCGCTGCCTGTGCGGACAGATGTCGACGGCGATGAGGAATACTGGGATCGCTAGGTATAAAGTGTCAGGGTTCTTTCTCCCATCATGGCACCTACAACCTCACCTCCAGTCGCATATTTACACACAAACATACCCACCATGGCAGCGTTCACCCCTATCCCGCTTCCTCAGATTGAGGAACCGGCCGAGTACAATTCGAACTACATCCTTTACTGGCACCATGTTGGCTTGGAACTCAACCGTGTCACACATTCCGTAGGAGGTCCTCAGACTGGTCCGCCTATTTCCGCTAGAGCTCTAGGTATGCTCCAGTTGGCTGTACACGATGCCTACTTCGCCATCAAGCCCTCTACTAGCTTTTCAACCTTTTTGACATCTAGTGCCGACAACGCTGCATACGATCTACCGGATTTGAACGGCGCGGACGATTCTCGCCAGGCGGTAGCTGGTGCTTCCATCACGATGCTGTCTATGCTTTACAAGAAGCCTCCCGCCAATCCCAATCCCAACCCGGGCGCTATCATATCCGACAACGCATATGCCCAGCTTCAGTATGTTCTGGACAAATCAGTAACCGATGCACCCAGTGGTGTGGACACAGCTTCTAGCAGTTTCAACTTCGGTAAGGCAGTAGCCACTGTCTTCTTCAACCTGCTCTTCCATGCACCAGGTGCCTCGCAGGCTGGCTACCACCCCACACCCGGCCCCTACAAATTCGATGATGAGCCCACTCACCCCGTCGTCCTCGTTCCCGTTGATGCCAATAACCCTGATGGTCCCAAGCAGCCTTTCCGCCAGTATCACGGCCCCTTCTATGGCAAGACTGCTAAACGTTTTGCTACGCAGACTGAGCACATGATTGCCGATCCACCGGGCATCCGTTCCGCCGCCGACGAGGGCGCTGAATACGACGATTCTGTTCGTCAAGTTATCGCTATGGGTGGAGCTACCGCTCTCAACTCTACCAAGCGTAGTCCTCATCAGACAGTCCAGGGCATGTTCTGGGCCTACGACGGCTCGAACTTGATCGGTACGCCACCCAGATTATACAACCAGATCGTGCGTCGCATCGCAGTGACGTACAAGAAAGAGGAAGATCTGACCAACAGCGAGGTCAACAACGCCGACTTCGTCCGTCTGCTCGCCCTCGTCAACGTAGCCTGCGCAGACGCAGGCATCTTCTCGTGGAAAGAGAAATGGGAATTTGAATTCTGGCGTCCCCTATCCGGTGTCCGAGACGACAACTTCCGCGACCGCAACCGCCCAGACCGCGGCGACCCTTTCTGGCTCACCCTCGGCGCCCCAGCCACAAACACAAACGACATTCCCTTCAAACCCCCTTTCCCCGCTTACCCGTCCGGCCACGCCACATTTGGCGGCGCCGTCTTCCAAATGGTCCGCCGGTACTACAACGGGCGTGTAGGAAACTGGAAGGACGACGAAATAGACAACATCGCCGTCGACATGATGGTATCCGAGGAACTCAACGGACTGAGCCGCGACCTCCGCCAACCCTACGACCCCAAGGCGCCCATTACCGACCAACCCGGTATCGTGCGCACGCGTGTCCCGCGCCACTTTTCTTCCGCCTGGGAGATGATGTTCGAAAACGCCATTTCGCGGATTTTCCTCGGTGTACACTGGCGCTTCGATGCGGCGTCCGCCAGGGACATTTTGATCCCCACGACGACAAAGCATGTGTATGCTGTAGACAGCGATGGCGCTTCTCTGTTTCAGAATGTAGAGGACGTTCGTTATACGACTCTGGGTACGAGGGAGGGCCATGAAGGTTTGTTGCCGATTGGTGGTGTGCCGCTTGGCATCGGGATTGCGAATGAGATTTTTGAGAATGGAATGCGGCCTACGCCGCTGAAGAAACAGCCTGTGCCGCAACCTCCTTTGGTCAATCGGGGGCCCCGGCGGGAGGAGAGTTGGGTGGTGGCAGGGGGTGAGGAACAGGTCCCTGTTATGGATGTAGCGCCCTAGATGGGGCATTTGGTGGATGGCTGAGGGTTATAACAGTTTTTGTGTATTTTCCAAAGTAAGCTGTTTTGGTCATTTCCTGTGCGGCGCAGGAAATTGTCGATTGATGTGTGTGTGTGTGTGTGTGTGTTGCGAGGTACGCACGTTAATAGTCATTGACATTTTCACATAATCATAAAGTTCTGTAATTTTGCGTCGTTGTCGAAAGTATCGCCATACATTTATGTCGTTTAGACACCTCGCCGCGGCTGGGAAGGCCAAGATTGGGTGTACGTCTTGCGTCCAACAATATTAACGTGCGTGCTTTACTGGCTTCCTTTACTGGCTTCCCTAACGTCGCACAGCTTCTACGTTAGGATCTTTGGGAATCTATCAATGTGTCCGTATTTACTGGGTAGTCAGACATGTTGCATATCTGCTTGTGGGTTTTGGGCCGATATGAGTGATTTTTAGTTTCCAACATGGTGCCCCTCTGTGGGGTACCTAACGGATGAAGTTGATTCATTGCTCGGTATCCGAGAGATGTTCGATATGGAAGTGCGCGCACTGGCAGCCCACCACTACCTCTCCAAAGCCTAGATGTTCCAACATCATGCATGTTGTAGTTGTCAACGCTCTGCTTCTCGCCTCCACTTCAGATACGGTATAAGCTCCTTATCCGTCGGTACAACTCTTTTCCATTCAGGCTCAACATCACCCGTAGGCTCGATACCCCTCAACCGGTCACGATAGAAGATGCGATAGCTATCCAGTGCATACGCGCCCATGCCCGGCAGATGCGCAATCTCCCAGCCTTCTCTTTCATCGTCAGGCCCTAGGGCTTCTCCAGGCTTGACATGGACACCACAACCATGATTAGGATAATGCAACCTCCTGTACCTCCTTTCTTTACACGGAGGAGCAGAGAGCCAGGTTTCCGCTAGTGCTATAAGACGGGCCGCTCGAATCCGGTGGAGGCCAATGGGTTGCAACATTGTAGTCAAGTCTTGGAGAGATGCGGCGGAGAGCTCTTCCGGCGAAGGGTAGGCTGCGAGTATCTTGAAAAGAACTGGGCGTGCCATTTGGCCACGAGTCTGGTTCCATAGGATCGCTTGGACTACTAGTGCATACAAGCTGTCGCAAATACGCTCCTGGATAAGACCATACTTTGCAGGCTGAAGGTGAAAAGGAACATCTGGTGGCTGTGGTATGGCTACTGGATGGTCTCCGGTATCTATCCTGGTGGAAGTACTTGCTGGAGTCTTGCGTGTCTTCGGCGCGACATGGGCCTTTCGCTTCTCTCGTAGATGGCGGGACGATGTTCGACGGCTTCGCAAATCAACTGGCATAATCACGCATCAAATTCACTTATCGGATAGAGATCACTGAGCACGCCCAGACGCACGTCTCAATCAACGCACTGCTCTGGCGGCCAAGATCCTGCACAGAAAGCTTGCAGCCGGTTCCATGACGCTACTGGGGAGTCGATGATGTAATGCGTCTTTGAAACGCGCCATCAAGCCAGACGATCCTTTGCTTCCAGGAATAGTGATTCAAATGGGTTGGAATGTTCTGTCGAAACGCCGCTTCCCCGATCAGCTGAGAGTGAGGCTCCGATGACACAATCGTCGTGTTCGACGCCGTCCCACCATTCGCGACCCGCTCGGCAAGAACCCCGGCACAACATCGGATCCGACGACAGTCTTCCAAACTTTCCATCTCATATCGCTTTCCTCGGTCCTTCCCAACAAACCAACATGTCCTTCGATGGTGACCTAGACGACGACGACGACACGCTTATATCGAGCCCGCGCATCAAATACGAAGGCGAAGACACGAGTCCTACCACTGACCGCGAATTGAAAGCTTGGTATTCTTATCCAATCGCAGCCGAAGTCTTCGCGGTAGTCGCAGTCGGTACGTCGTAGCCCTCTGCTTTACCCAGCCCCAACCCACACTCGACACCCAGTAGTATTGACTCGTTGCTTACGAAACCAAGGAGCATTTCTCCCCGTCATCCTCGAGCAGCTCGCACGAGAAAATGGTGTTTTCTTCTCCGACCACTCCAAACCGTGTGTCGATCATTCCGCATCCGGAAGACTCCGGAGACGCGATGATGCAGGGCAGAAACCCGGAGGGGGAACCTCTGAACAATGCATCGTGAGATATCTGGGGAGGGAGATGTCAACGAGTAGTTTTGCCATGTATACGTTCTCGACGGCTGTGCTGGTCCAGGCCGTGATCTTGATATGTTTTAGTTCCTTCGCCGATCATGGTAGGTACATAGCAATCGCCCATAGTTTTCCAAACAATTCGACAACTACTGACAAGATCCCAAGGCCCGTACCGCAAGAAGATGCTCATCTTCACATCATACATGGGTTCTTTAGCAAGCTGCCTCTTCGTCTTCATCTCACCATCGCTTTACTACCTGGCTCCGATTCTAGTAATCATTGGAGTCTCAAGCCTAGGTTGTTCCTTCGTCCTGCTAAATGCCTTCTTACCACTACTCGTGGCCAACCATCCAGACAATAACAACAACAACACAACCGGAAAACCGCTCTCATCCGACTCCGCCTCAGACGTCGAGCTGGAATCGCTGAATCACACCCACGAACCTTTTCCCCCTTCTCACCACCATTTCAACCCAGATCGACTAAAGCGGGATTTAGAACGAAGCGCGCAGATATCAAGCAAAGGCGTGGGATACGGCTACATGTCCGCTGTCTTCGTCCAGGTAGTAGCCATCCTGATCATCTACCTCTTCAGCAAAACCAGTCTTTCCAAGACCTCGCCCAGTCTCTCCATTCGCGTAATCCTGTTCATGGTCGGCCTGTGGTGGGCCATCTTCTCCATCCCGACACTACTGTGGCTACGCCCGAGACCAGGCCCACCGTTACCCACGCAGAGCAGCCAGGGTTCCGCGGGGAAAAGGTCTCCGTCGAGGCTGAAGACGTTCTTGTTCTACACTTCCTTTTCTCTGCGCAGCTTCTACGGCACGCTCAGGAGAGCGATAAAACTACGACAGACGCTGCTCTTTCTGGTATCGTGGTTCCTGCTGTCAGACGCAGTGGCAACGATATCGGGAACTGCTGTCCTCTTCGCACGCACAGAGTTGCACATGGGCACCATTGCCATTGCGCTGCTCTCCATAACATCGATCGGGTCGGGCATCATAGGCGCATTTGCATGGCCGCGTGTCCAGCGGCACTATGCTTTACAGCCCAAGACCGTCCTACTGTGTTGTGTAGCGGGCATGGAGATCATCCCTCTGTACGGGTTACTCGGATACGTGCCCATGTTCAAGAGCCTGGGGTTCATCGGCTTACAGAAAGCTTGGGAGATCTATCCCATCGCGGTCATTCATGGGATCGTCATGGGTGGTATTTCTTCATATGCGCGATCTGTTTACGCTCCCTTGATACCCGAGGGCAGTGAGGCCGCATTCTTTGCGCTATATGCTGTTACAGATAAGGGTAGTAGTGCTTTCGGTCCGGCTCTGGTAGGTTGGATTGTTGATCAGGCGGGTACGATACGCCCAGCTTTCATCTTCCTGGCGGTGCTGGTGCTAATGCCGGCGCCGTTGTTGTGGCGGTTGGATGTGGAAAAGGGAAGAGAGGATGCGCGCGCCATGGTGGATGGAGATGTGAAGGGACGGGGCATATATGAGAGGGTTCGTGAAGAATGATGAGCCGACAATCAGAGCCGGTGGGTATGGTATTCATGTTCCGTGGATGAAAAGTACGCCGCGCAATGCTGTAAACGCGAAAATCATCCTATGCCTTAAGCCCGTTCTTCCACCTTCGGCCTCTTGCTGTCCCGGTCATGGTCGTCCCCAAATCTCTTCCTCTCACCAAGTGGCTTTGCATTTGCGCCCGAAGGACCCTCTCTGTCTCGATCTCTTCCGCCATAAGCATCAGGCCTGAATCTCTCGTCGACACCGAAATCGCCCTTGTCTCTTCGCGGTCGATCATCGCCAAAGTCACCCCATTTGCCAGTGTCTTCGGTCTTCATGTCTCTATACCGTGTCCGACCCTTCTTGCCCAATTTTGTCATATCCCTGATCTGCATGTATTCGGGCAGAATCTCTCGGTTTGTCTCATCTTCAAAGCGCGCATTCATGAGGTTCCTTCTATCCACACCCAGCTCCTTGAGCTCGTCCGTGAAGAAGGCGCCCTTGTGAAAGTATTTCTGCATGTACTGCATCTGCCCGCGATCTCCCTTTTCTTCCTGTTGTTTCTCGATGAAAGCGCGGTCTTCGGCCTCGCGCTCGGCGGCGGATAGATTACGGCGGCGCTCAATCTCTGCGCGCTCAGCTTCGGCTTCTTCAATCGCGAGACGTTCGCGCTTGATGCGCTTGAGCTCGCGTAATTTCCAGGCGGCATACTCGGCGTCAGGGTCGACGCCGTCAGTATCATCAATGGCGTTGATGTCGGCCTCTTCGACATCGTCATCCCAGTCTTTCTTGCCCGCTGCTTTTTCCGCTATGCGCTGCTCAACTTGCTCTTGTACGAGCGCCCTGTTCTGCTCCTGTCGGCGCGCCTCCTCTTCTGCTGCCATCTCCTCCGCTGATTTGACGGGTGCCACTTTGTTCCGTTCGTTCTTCTTGAGAAACACTGGTCGCAGCAGTTTCTTCGGTGCCTCGTCCTCGCTACTTGATTCCTCCTCTGAAGATTCGTCCTCGCTGCCGCTTCCACTCTCACTCTCGCTGCCATCTCCACCCTCTTCGTCCTCGCTCGCTGTCTCGAACTCGTCTTCTATCGCCTTGCGCTCCGCCTCGGACTTTTGACGCGATGCAAGTTTTGATTTGAGCGCTGACTTGGGGAATGACGATGCGATTGGCGCAGGCTTTGGTTTTGCAAAAGGTTTTGGCTTTGGCTGTTCCTCTTCCGATTCTGATTCCGAACTCGAGCGTTCTTCGGGTTCAGGTGCTGCTGTTGGCTTGCCAGCGAATTGGCGCGTTCGCACGGGTTGCGCCGTGAGTTTCTTGGATTTTGGCGGCGGCGGCATGATGCCAATTTTCAAGCGTGAGTTGTTGTATAGAGAAAGCGTGCAAACTTGAAGTGAACAGTGAACGCGCTGCCGCGGCTCCTGCAAGCGGCTTGGCGCGCGTCAGGCTCACTGTACAGCTTGTTAAAATACATTTTATCCCACACGCCGTCGAGATTTAATCGTTCAATCATTTTTGCATCTTCAGCACAGCCAACTGTCAAAGGAGAAGATGTCGATTTCTCCATCCATCTATCATAGCTCTAGAACCTAGTTAGATTCATCTCCCAACAAACCCCGATTAGCAACAAGATAAGAATATGCTCCTTCACTTTGAGGATGACAATCCCGCTTTCGACTATTGTGTGCTCTGGTTAGTGGGAGAATGATATCAAACAGATTTTTATTTAATGAAAAAAACATTCAGCCTAAACCTATGCCGAAGGGACGGCAACGACGGAAATCAACCTTTTTTGGCGCAAAGTTGCATCACATTTGCCAGCCATTTCCCGAAATGTCACAAAATTGTTATGAATCAAGTCGCTCCATCACATCACACAGAGACAAACAAGTACTGTAGACTGTTTCTTCTTTGTTTTTTAATTAACCACCCTTTGGTGTTTTTTGCTGTTGCTGTTTCGTGGCACTGAGCACAAGGTGATTCCTTGTAACACAAGCCAAGGCATTCTCGCCGTCCTCGATACGCCGTTCACATAGAGCCTTCCTCAAGGAGGACCTAAAAACATCGACCAGGCAAGGTATTATATGTACAATAACGCCTGTTGATGCAATGACAATGTCAAGAAAGTGCTGGTCAAATCTATTGACCGAAGCAATGCTCAATAAAAGTACCTCCCAATGCAATGCACGCTTGAACGCAGCAAATATCGTGTCCTCTGGACCAAATGATGAGCAATCCATATAAGCCCAGAAAGTTCGTAAAGTTATGACAAAAAAAAGTAAGCGGTAGCTGTTTACCGAAAAATGGGTTGCTGGGAAACGGGAAGTTGGTTGAACTGATTCGTCTCAGGCCATGCACTTCGGTCCATGTACGGCAGGAGGCCAGAGCGGCGATCGGTCATAGGTCGACCCAAAGGCTGATACTGCATCTGATCGTATCCAATGTTCCTCGCTGGATTATGGATTGACGTCGAAGGTGGAGGCACAAGTAGTGTCTGGACGCTGCGGACCGGTCGATAAGGAGACTGGCGTTGGTTGAGGAAATGCGACGGCGATAGTTGTCTCGAACTTGTTGCGGGGTAAGCGCCCACGGGCGAGGAGCCAGCTGACTGGGGGTATGGGCTGATCTGGCGGGACTGGTCGGTAGAGGGTGTGTAGTTGTGGGGGTAAGGAGGTGGGGCCGAGGATGTGGGTGTGCTATTTGGTTGCGGCCATTGGACTGGTGGAGGGTATACCATGGCCATGGATCGACCGCCAGGGGCTGGTAGGGGTAGGTCCGACCAGTTCTTCAACTGGGTAGGTGGCATCTGCTGAGGTTGAGGTATCGAGAGACTTGGCAGAGGGGGCAGTCGATTCACGGATGGTGGTGGCTCGAATGACCTATTGATAGGCGTCTGTAACGTAGGGATCAAAGGTGCATTACTGTACGGACCAGGTGCGAATCCGTGGGCCTTTCGCTTCATTGGGGGCTCGATGGTGTAATCAGCGCTGCGTTTGCGTTGAATGGGACCAAGTTCTGGAAGAGCGCCAATAGGAGATACGGTGGCGGACGTGGCCTGTGGTTGCAAAAGCGGGGTGTTGGAGAATGCCATGTGACTTGGAGAATACATCATCGAAGTTGGTGGAGAAGTTTGTTGCTGGCTCGGTGGTGACGGAGCGTAGCTCGGTGGAAGGCCGAGCATGTTCTGGGGACCGACTGGGCTTACAGCACCGGAGGCTGGAATCTTGGATGCTCGGTCGAAAAAGGTGCCGAATTTTCCCAGAATGCCGTGCCACTCGTTCCACTTTTCCTTGGATGTAAACAAGCTGTATCGCATGTTGCTCAGGAATTCAACCTCCATGATATGCACCTCTTGCACCGAGATACCCGAGACCTCGGCCCATGTCTTGTTCGTGTACGTGTTGTCATCAAGGAATTTGTTGCCGAGCATGAGAGCTACAGTCAGTAGACGGTATTCGCTGCCAGGCTTTCCCTTGACCGTGGGGTTGGTCAGCTTCAGCCTGTAGATGAAAAGCAATGCCAAGAGAATGACATTTTGAGCAACCTGCGTGGTCGTCAAGATGGTTGCTACCCATTTCCTGAATCCAGTCGTGGGATGTGCGTCGGGGACGAGGGGCTGCATAGGCTGGCGTGGCGAGGCGGTTTCGAGTACCTGCTTGAGCGTTGTTGAGCTTTCGAACCAGAAGAGACATGTCACCTGGAAAGTTAGTATTGGAATGAGGAATGCAAGGAAGTGAAGTTACCTCTGCTGCTAGTTGAGGGAGACCCTCTTGCGGTGTGCTGATGGTTGGGGGTATCTTTAGATTTGGCGATATCGTGTACTTCTTCCTTGGTGTGTGAGCCATGTCTTGTGCTTGTGGCTGTTGCCTCGGCGGACTGGGGCTTGTGGGAGCTGCCACTGATCTGGAGTTGCCGATGGCAGGCAGTTGGTAGCCGTACTGGTGCCCTGCACCCTGGTTTGGCGGCAGTGAAACTACCCTCACTGCTGAGCCGGGGAGGTCTGGGGGTGTGAGGGGGACTCGGGGGGCTGTCCGTAGCGGGTCATGCTCATGGTTGTTGGAGATGCTTGGGTAGGGAAGGTGCATGGTGGAGTCGAGCTTGGAGGAGCGGCGAGGTGCCGTGGCATACAAGTTGAAGGGAGGCTCCCGCGGCAGGGCGTGAGGCATCGGGCGAGGGAGCTGTAGCTCGAGCATAGGGACGGCAGGAGAAGATTGGTGAAGATGAGGTGAGTAGGGTGAGGTGAGGTAAGGTGAGGTGGTGAAAAGGTGGCGACGTCAAGGTGAGCAGGCGGTCATGTCCGGGCAGCTATTGTTTGCACGCTGCAATCTCCACTCGACCTTGGTTTGGCAGGATGGTGTTGACGACTGGCACGTATGGACGAGGAGGAGCAAGAGCAAGAGCAAGAGCAGGGCCAATCAACGCCAGGCAGAATCCGGGACAGGGCAACGACGCGGGCAACTAGACTTGGAGGAGGAAAGAGGGTTTGGCAAAGGAGAGTGCAGAGGGACACAATAAAGAGACGTCAGGCCCGGCGAGTGTCGTCTGCAAGCGGTGCTATGCCGGGAGCGGCCTGGTGTTGGGTGGGTAGTGGTGGTAGTGGTGAGTGATTGACTGCGATTGTAGGGAGGCGGATTGTCGGGGGCCCGCACGCTGGGCATGGCAGCCATGGCTCGGGGCCCGTTGGATTTGAATAAAACATAGGTAATTCACACACCCACACACGGAGTCGTGAAGGCTCGGAAGGTTCCAGGCAGGAGCGAGCAGGGTAGGAGCGACGCCCCAAGAGGCTGATCCACGACCCAGAAGGAGCAGCCCAGAAGGAGAAGCCGCGCTCTCAACCGCGCCTGGAAGGAGCTAGGGGCGCACGGCCGCCAGCACAAAGCAAGCGCGACCGGGGGCTCGCCGCGAGGGCAGCAGCGACGGTCGACGGACGCCGCGAGCAGCCAAGCCGCGCGGGCTAATTACTACGACAACATGGAGCAGGCCCAGCACGAGCGAGGTGAAGACGCAATCCCTGCGCCAAACCACCCCGGCACCAGCTGCGCCGCGCGATACAGCCTCAGCACCCCCAGCCGTCTGGTTGGCGCCCCCTCCTGCGCAGGCGCTGCGTGCGCACTGCGACAGTGGAACACCATCCGGCCACAGACGAAGAAACGATAGCGCGGGTGGGCCTCATCAACGACCTGCAGCGGTGCAGCCTACATGGTAGGCCTGCTGCCTCCTCGGAGCGCTGCCGTCTCAGACACGACGACGACTGATCAGAGATTGTGAGATGCCCTACGCATTTCGGCCACCAGCACCGGCCAAGGCGGAGCAAACACCACGAATGAATGCCGCTGTCTGCCACCTCCAAACTTTGCCAGCAGCACGAGTTGCCGTAAGCGGCAGCCATCCATGAACAACCACCATCCACCAGCGCCAGGCGGTCTGGAAGCGCACTTTACGCGTGCAGTGTCCCGCCCATGCCGTGTTTGACCACACGCTGCCAGCTTGCCGTCCTCAGCCTTCCAAAAAGCACACGGTGACGCTGATGCAAGCGCAAGCATAGCGAACTGGCGAGACTGGTAATAGACGACGCCGCTGTGCTGCCAGACTCAGAAGCGACACGAACCAGTCGCCCAGCCGGCCCGCCCCAGCCAAATCGCCGTCTTACCACAGTACCTTTCCCTAAGCATGCTCCATATCCGAGCCCGAACCCTGTCCAGAAGCTTTTCCTTTTTTTTGCAGATGATTTTGCTTCGTGACTTCCAATCATGTGGAGCCCGACCGCTGCAGCCCTCAGTTCCGAAGCTTCCGGCGAATGGCAACTATCATGGCACCCCCGACGCTAGAGCAACTGTTGTTCTTGAGGCCAGCCGGCCATGTGTTGCGTTGCAATCCAGGTTGAGGCAATCTGCACTGCAGAACCGCCTTTGCAACGCCCCTGACGAAACACGAATCGGGGTGTTGAGCGCGCCTCAGTTGCTGCATTCTGCACCCCATCACCTTGCCCGTCAAGCAGGCCGGCCATGGCTGCTGCTTGCGACAGGCGGCTTGCTTGGTGCATCCACCCTGTCCCGCACGCCTGTGTTGCAAGTCTTGCAAATCTTGCAAACCACCCTCAGTTCCAAGGTCGCGATTGCTGACCCGTCCAACTAGCACCGGCGGCGTGAAGCATGATTGCTTATCGAGTCGCTTGCTTGGCCAGCAGCGCTAACCGTGAAACCGTGACGGAAACAGAAATAGGGCCAGAGCAGCAAGGGATACGCAGCCCGCAATCTATCGATGGCACTGAGCAGAGTCTGTGCCGCCGGTGATCCTGCTTCGCAATGCAATGAGGTTGTTGTTGGAACGGTGGAGCTTAGCAGAGCGAACGCCGTCATACGTACATGTGCAGGGGTGCTGGCCGCGCTTTCCTCGGTCCGTCACTCACTGCAAAGACTGAGCTGACAACGTAATCATTTGTACAAACCACATGCATGGCAAACACTTGCAACCACCAAGCCTAGAGGCATTCCACATGCTGGCTAGCCCTCCACCACCCGCAACAACTATAGCATCGGTACGATGTCGGTGTGAGGGGCGACATCTCAAACACGCCCCCTTCGCTCCATGCCAACGGGAGGCTCGGGAGGCCTGGACGACTCGGCTGGCGATTCGCTGATGCGCGTGATACGACCGCCCATGGTCCTCCGCCGCACTGCAATAGTCATGGCTCTATCCAAACTAACTTCGCCGCTGTGCATCGTCATCTGCAGTGCCAGTACCTTCGTACATGTTCGACAGCGATCCCGTCTGACCGAGCGTCTTGACCGTCGTGTGGAGATTGATGGTGACTATTTTGGCGCCGAAAGGGCAATAGCTCTTGGGGGGCGTAGTACGGAAGGGGACGGGCAATACTCGGCATCGCTTTCCTCACCATTACACGAATATACGAGCTCCAACGACTCGTTTCCCTCTTGCCCGACCTATGCCATAAACGGCATATCTATTAGCTGGGCCATGGCGCGCTGAGACGTGCCGCGCTTCCTCGACGCGTACATTAGACATTACACCATGCATCCATCGTTGATTGACTCCATTTTGTGCCTTCAACAATCAACCTTGCCGAGCAGCAGCTCCATGGATGTTGCGTCTAATGCATTCCATCATGTGCAGCAACCTGACATATACGAAAACCACTCAGCCGAGACACACCATCGTATGGTTGGCCCCAGCGATGACCATGCAAGCCCTTGGCCGGCGCGCGATATGAGTGGATTTTATTTTCATCGTCCTCTTACGGCACTGTCCCCCAAAAACGTTCGCGATCAGGAAGTGCGATGCATCTTGGCTACGGCTCTTTAATTCCGGTCTGCGGCTGCTGGCTTAGCGGCAAAAGCAGAACGCGATAGACGCACATACGGCAACCAGTGTCATGACGACCCAGGATCTTGTACTTCTTTGCCACACGAGTCCACTGGGTCGAGTTTAGTCCTTTTTTTTTCATTCAACACGGCTTGTGGTGTCCTCAGATACATATCCAGTTCCCCGCTTTCTGGCGCTGAAAGAAGTAGGTCAGACGGTTCCCAACGAATGAGCAATGCGCAACCCCACGCTCTAGAGCGAGCACGCCTTAATCATCCAGCAACCCAACCTCAAGGTCTTCGTATCCAGTATGATGGATCCCTTGCTATGCCTAGATATAATCCTGTGGGCATTGTATCAAGGTATAGTGTGACGCAACCACATCGCACTCGGGCTGCAAGACCGCTCGTCTGACAGTGTTACAGCATGCTGACCGGCTAGGCCAAAACCCGACAGGATAACGCGAAAGGATAGGCTTTATCCAAGGGGTTACCAATACTTGCTACTTTCCACCGGAGATTGAATGTGAATCTGTACAAGGGCGTTGGTACCGATCCACGAGGCCAAGCTAGTCTGCCCGATGCACAGCTGACCCGTATCATCTATCCCCCGGCTGACACTGTCACGGAGGACGACAAGTCCCGTATGCGTTACGCCACAAGCTTCATTAGCACACTAGCGAAGCCACTCACGCGTCAGTAAGCTCGGCCATATACTTTTCGGCCACATATACTTCTCGGCCACCCCACCACAACGCGTTACTCTGAATTTGGCGCTCTATAC
>WBOK01000412.1:0-56626 GCA_009289805.1 Alternaria gansuensis | reverse complement strand
TATTTTAATTTTCAAAAATATTGGAGATTACTATAGGAAAAACCGCGCGTTACGCGGTCATGCGCGTTACGCCGTCAACCTCGGTAACCGTGCGCGTGACGAGCCACTTCGCGTGACGAGCCACCCCACCATCCTAACATTGCGCGTCGTCCTATCTTTAACGCGTCATAACGTAACCACCATAGATCTAATTTAAGAAGCAATTAAATATTTAAAGTTGCATAAAGCTAGAGATAATTTCTTATACTACTAAGTTACAAAAATATTTAAAGTTAATTAAATAATACTGTTGCAGCGGCACTAGGGTTTGCAGGTCTCTAATAAAGTTAAATACGCAAATTAATAACTACTTAACCTACAATAAGAGCATAAAGTTGTTAGTTATATAAAAAACGCAATAAGAAATAGTCTACTACCTATATAAAGTATTTTAAAAAGATTTAAAAGCGCTGTTGCGCAGCACAAGGTCTTTAATAGCTAAGTTAACTAGTTTTGCTATTACTATTCTAACAAGCTTACTACTAAATAAGACACTAGTATTAATTATAAGCATTACTTAGCTAATAGCAAGTATAAATACAAGTTATACTTTAACTTGCTACACTTTAAAATAAAAGAACACAAAATTTATAAGCGCAATATATATAATATATATAAAAAGAGCTTTTTTGTTAGTGTTACTAATTATTAAAAGAGAATCTTATCTAAAGTAATTTAAAAGGCAGAAGAGCGTACCTAGGCAATAAAAGATAGTAATAAAAAATAGATTACGCTATTAGCTTACATATATGCTTTTAAAGATATATTACTACCTACTTTTATCTACTAGAGCACCTTTAGAGTTTAATTAAGCTAAGTTTACAACTTTTTAAAAGCTAAACAATACTAAGTATTTATATCCTACTTAGCTTTAAGATAGTCTAACAACAAGTTAAGTCTTGCCTAGCTTTAATAAGTTTTTAAACGTTATATAGTATCTAAAGCTTATTATTAATAGTAGCTTTTAATTCTTAATAGGTACACTAGCTACTTTATAGCTATATTTTTAAAGTTTTGTAAAGCTAAACGTATTATAGTTATAGTATATTCTCTTTATTTAACCTATAGCTTATAGCTGTTAAATATAGTTTTCTTTAGGCTACTTTTAAAGTACTACACTAAGAAGCTTACTTAACACCTCTAGTAAACTTAAGGCCCTTCCTAAATTACTAAATAAGACTCTTATTATTACTTTTTAGGTAGCGTAGAGCTCTACAATAACTTATAATTTTATATTAAAAAGTTTTTAAGCTACAGGCGTATAGCTAATAGACGTAAGCTAGGTACTTTAACGCTTTAATAACTACTTACAACAACAAGATAACAACTTAAAAATTAAAAAGCAAGATAATAGTAATACCTAGCCTTAGCTACGCAAAATTTTTAACACTATAGTAACTAATAAAGCTAAAGTTAAAGCTTAACAGCTATCCTAAGGCCTACACTTGCTATAAGTTAATAATAAAAAATTTTGCGCCTAAAATAAAGAGCTACGCACTAAACTTAACTTTATTTAAAAGCGCCTAATTAAGTCTACAACACTAACTACATAAGAAAGTAATAAGTAGTATAGTAAAACTATATTCTATAGTCCTAGGAAGCTTACTAGCAAGCGCGCACGTAAGGCCGCAGAACTAAATAAAGCTACAAAGCTACAACTCTAAAAAACTCGCAATAAAGAGATTAAAGTAGTAAAAGCAGCTAAAAGAAAGCACTCTTAATAAGCTACAAAAGTAGCTTATTAATAAGCTAAAATTACTAAAAATACAGAGTAGTTATAGCAGCGTAAAAAGAAAGCGGCTAAACAGGCACTTAAAAAGCAGCAATAATAAGCTACAACTACTTAAAAAAGTTATAATATAGCAAATAAGCGTAAGCAAGAAGCCTTACATAAGCTAGTAGAAAAACTAATAAAGTGTTATTGTGTTGTTGCTCTATTAAGTTAGGTAGTTGCTAGTCCGCTAAGGGCGCTCTCCCCACCTAGATTTACCTGCGCAAGCGCTAACTTAAGACGCTAGCAAGATACAAGTAGTGCAAACGCTTTAGAAGCGTTAATATATTAATACACTAAAAAATCTTATAATAATAGCTTTTATAAGTGGCTTAATAACCTTATCTTTTTTGTTGTTTAATCTTATTAGGGTAGCTTGTCACACGAAGTGGCTCGTCACGCGCACAATTAGTGTACTGTGTTTGTGCGTGTTTTGCGCATAGTCGAGTTTTGCGCACCCTACTAACATAAAGATTTTAGAAAAATAAGGCTGTAGAGCTACTACTAATAGCTAGTATCGCAAGATTTTGTAAAGTTGTAGTATATATATTATTGCAATTAATTTGTACTACTTATATTTGCTTAGTAGGGTGATGTTGCGCCCGCGGCAGGTGGTGCGCGCTAGGGCAGTTAGTATAGCTACTTTAGCTTCAACATAAAATAAATCAACAACAATACGTTTTTAATGCTTTTACTTTAAAGTAAAGGCTTGTAAAGCCTTTTGCTTACTCTTTTAGGACAGTTGTATAGCTTTTTAAGCGTCGCAAGCTAATTTCTAACGCTTTTTTTTAGCTGCCTTTTTAGCCTTCTCTTTCTACCTTACCTCCTTAAGCCTCTCCCTTTTAACACGCCTTTTCTTAGCTTGTTAAGCCTTATATAATTAAGCTTACTCTTTTAAGTAAGACTTTTTAGCTTTTTAAAGTTGTAGTAGTTGTTATTTATATTATTAAGCTACCTTATTATCCTAAGCCTAACAAACCTTCTTAGGCGACTAGAAAACAGCACTACTATAGTACTTCTAAGAATTGTTAAGTTAGAGAGTATAGCTTTTCTTTTAGTGTCTTTTTTTAACTAAAAGAGCCTCTTTTAAGCTTTGTATTTCTTTATAGAAGATACTATTCTAAGCTGAAATATAGCAAAGACTTTAATAAAGCTTTTTTGCCTTTTTACTGCTTTAATCTTGCACTAAACAGCGTATAAGAGTTTTTATTTTAAGCTAATTATCTCTACTAAGTATAAAAGCTAAAAATTTATTTAAACTAGAGGCCTCTTTGCAAAATCTTTAAAGGATAACTTTAAAATTAAGTAGGTAGACTTAAGTTACCTAAAAAGACTTTCTAATAGTCTCTTCCTTAAAAGTAGTACCTTAGGCCCTCTAAAGGAGGAGAAAAAAGTCTTTTTTTACTATTAGTAAGAGCCCCTAGCTTATATAAAGGTAGAATAAAAGCTTAGTTAAGTAGGTAGTTAAAAGAGGCTTAAATAATCTAATGTTAAGTAGTTAAAGCGTATAAGTTAAATAAAAAGGAAATATAGCTAATAGAATTTTGTAGTTGTTATAGTAATTAATAAAATCTATAGTTAGGTAAGATTTATAGCTGTTAAGAAAGAGTAATTAGTATTCTAAATAAGCTTTTTATCTAGTCTTTCTCTTAAAAACCTTCTTAAGCTAGGCTAGACTTATATTATTATTAGTCTAGCTAGAAAGAGATAAGCTAACAAATACTAAGTGCTTTTTGTTATTAATATTTTTAACCTAGCTTAATTTTAGAGCTCTAATAGCTAACTAAAAAATAAGAGCTAGAGATAAAGCTGTACTGTTTAAACAAACGCAGGCTAAGACAGTTACTTACTCTCTATTACTATCCTAAGTTGTAGCCCTAACTCCTTTTTAGTTATATCTTCTCTTATTAAACACCCTTTTTAACCTTTTAGTTACTTTAATTATAAAGCTTTTCTTTCTATAATAAAGATTTAAGAAGGCTCTATATTATATTTTCTTATTTTTTTATGTAGTAGCTTAAAGTAAAGGCTATATTTAGCCTCTAAATTAGCTTTATAGAGATTGTAATCTATTATTGCCTGCTAGCGTAAGATGAGATAGGTAGGATTCCTGTTAATAAAGCAAGTAACCTAGCTTTCTAAAACCTCTTTACTAGCTAAAGATAAGGCAAAGTTGCGTATTATTACTTGTGTAGGTAGTGTACGTTGTTTAGTAAGCGTATTAATATACTGTAAGAGCTTAGTTTCTTAGTGTAGGTAAAGGAGTTAGTAGGCGAGTTAGTGTAGTTGGTTTTGCCCTTAGTGCCTTCGCGTTAAGGTTAAGTGTACTACACTATACTTTTCTGCAAACTTTGTATATAAGAAAGATGTGCCTAGTGCGCGCGAATTGATTTTATTAATTGCTTCCTAAATTGGATCTATATTGGTGGAGATATGGCTGGTTAAGTATAGGTGGTTGTTTTGGTGGGGTGCGCAAAACTCGACCATGCGCAAAACGCGCACAGACACGGTAACGTAAACCATCAGTGAGCCGGCCACATCAGTAAGCCGGCCACTTTTTCTTAGCACAACTAACTTTCTCCTTATTAAATGATGCCTTAACAACACAACATTCTTGCTATTTAAAAAGAAGGTAGAGTTAATTCTGCTTTTTAAGCCTATACTTTAGATTAATTTAGAACCTCACAGCGCGCTGTAGCAACTTTTAACATTAAACACTATAGGCTTTTTAACCTACTTTACAGAATTTCTTTACGCGCTTAAACTTAACTGAAAATATAGAAACTTACTACTACTAAAGAGCAGACAATTATCTAATATATGATTAACTTTAATTTGCAAGGATTTGCGCCCTAGCTATATAATGTATCAAATATAGCTAATAAACCGCTAGCTATACGTAGAGGCAGGCTTACTAGTAAGTACTAAGCTAAGTGCTTTGTAACGCGCTTACTTAAGCTTAAAATACCTTTTAATTAAGCTAAGAATAGGTAGAGAATGATTTAAAAAATTAAGAAATAATTAGTGCGTAGTTTACGTTGATAAAAGACGTTAAAGCTAAGTATAGCGTCTATAATAACAATATGTACAACTTTAAGAGAATGGGCTTATAAATAAATAATATTAAGTTTACAACAGTAATTATAAGTTTTGAAAAATGTACTTAACGTAACTTTACTTAGCTATGCAACTATAAGTAGGTAATAGTTATTTAGAACATTAACGCTGTAAGGTATATATTACAACTTTTTGAGTATTTATAAAGAACGCGTCTATATTTTAGTATAGTACAAAAAGGCAAGTATACTATATGCAGAGGGGTGACAGAAAAAAAAAAGTTGTTAAAAAAGTTGTTATTTTTAAAGCTTTGAATTCCTATAACTAGCGAGGCTATACCTAAAAAGGTTAGTGATTTGGAGAGCCAAGAACTTCTTCTTTAAGATAGACGGCTTAGTAAGCTAATTAGTTAGCACAATTGCGCCTACAATCTCGCCTAAAATAAAAGGGAAAGAAAAGGAAGAATAGATTCTAGTATAGCTTTTTTTTATATTGTTAAAACTGCTACAAGATATACATATTAAATAACACTAGTGATTTTCTCTAATGTGTTAATTCTAAAGTAATTGCAAGATTTTCCAAAAAGTAATTAAAAAATCTTATTTATAGATTGTCTCTTAATATTAAGATAAAACAACTTACTAATACTTTGTGTACTTAATCATAAACTCTATAGTTGCGAAATAATACTTTAGTTACAATTTACTATTATTTTAAAATGTTGTTAATAAAGATTTACTAACTTGTACTATTAGCGAATTATTATGCCAAATACTATATTATTTTAGTACTATATCAATACTTAATTTAAAACTTAAATTGACACTTAACTTGTTCTAAGTTTATATATTCTAGTTTTATAATTTTTACTCAGTATATTGATAATAACCATCTCTCTTTTTTAGAGTTTTATGACAACTGTTAAATATAAATATCAACATAATACATGTTTTTTCCTCGGTAGTATAGGAAGTTTTCTACAATAAATTATAAACTATTATATATTATAAGTTATTTATTTTTAAGGTGTCAAAGGTGGTGATTGTTGTTGTTGTTGTAGTTAAAATGGGATTTGTAAAAAAAGTGAAAAGCAGCTACCCTCTACTAATTAGTTGCAAAAGTCAAAAAAAAAGATTGTGTGTAGTTAACAAAATTTAAATAGTAAGTAGATAAGATCTACGCGCTAAGCGCTTAGAGCAAAAAAGCTTAGACTACTAAGCGAAATTAGAGTTAAAAAATTTACTAAAGGTACTAAAAAACAACACTAATTAATACGTGTTTAATAGCAATTGCTAGCTTATAGCTGGCAACAAGATTGCGATAGAGGTGGAGAAGGTGGAGGAGGGTAAGGACACGTACATGCTGCTTCTCACCTTCAGGATTTCCCACACCACACGGTACCGCATACGAACGACTCGCATACGAACGATACAATGCTCGGACTGTTTTTCAAACTAGTAGTTTATAATAACTTATTATTGTCCAAAAGAGCTTAAAAGGATCTTATCTACTAATGTTTAGATATTAACAAGTTCAATGTTTTTACCAAGGCTTATTAGCTACAACACTTGATTTTATCGTTAGATAACACTACTAAAGTAGTTTACAAAATAGTTTTCTTTCCTAAAGTTCTTAACTATTAGTTTACTAAAGCTACGCGATAGCTCTCGCGTCTAAAGTAGTTACTGCTATAGCTAGTTACCTTAAGCCTTATTCAATAGAGGCTAAGATAATAATTAAATAAGTTAGTAGGTAGTATATATGATACTGCAGCGGCTAATATAAGTTGCGTATTGGCTTTAGTCTTAATTGGGCTAGAAAAAAGAAATTATTGCCTTAATTATCGTGTTTAAAGGTTGATACTTTAACAAGAAGTAATAAAGTTAGTGTGGAAAGAGAGCTATATAGTTAGTAGGGTTGTAGTTTAACTTTATATATAGTAGCAGTATCTTGCTAGTACGTAAGTAAAATTCAAAGTAAAAAAAGTCTTTATTGCCCTAAAATAAGTAAGTTTTATAATAAAATCTGCTATTATAATTAGTTGTTGTATTAAGAATATAAAAAATAAAGTGTAGTATTATTATAAACGAAAAGTCTTATAAATCTCTTAGCTTAGCCTTTTAAAATAATGTTTTAATGTAACTTTATATTCTGTATACACCTTTTTATTGAAAAAAAATATATTACTAATAACAACTATTCAGGCTTAAGCTCCCTTAATTACTATTACTAGCACGCAATTAGTGCGTTGCATGCTTAGCCAAAACAACAAATATGTAATATCTTTTTAACTAACCTTTTTAATTAATAACTATCTATTAATACCTATATACTGCTAACTGCAACTTCTATTATTTTTATTGCTATTTTAGTAGTGTTGTAGTTGCAGCGTTTCTAGCGCCTATAATTAGATGTAAATACACAATAATAGCGTTACTATCTAATCATAGCTTGTTTATTTTGAAAAGTAACTTATAAAATTCTTTCGCTTGTTAGTTTGTCCTAGCTACTTAATTGCTATTATGCTCTTGCTTTTTATAAAGCTACTATAAGGTCTCTTTACTAAGGTTGCATTCGCGCAAGAGAAGATTAGCAAAATAATACACTATAACTACACTTAGACTATTACTATACGTATTATATTTAATAAACGTACTACTAAATAAGCTTTTTATAAACCTTATTGGAACCTTAAAATCTTTAATACTAGACGCATTAATAAGGGGTTAATAAGTAATAGAATTTTACACCTACGTCTACCTAATTACTATAGAAGCTATTACCAAAAGCTCTTCTTAACTAACTAGGGAGGCTGCTTAATAAAAGTAAATGCAGGCTTTGTAATTTACTACTATAGCTTTTACATAGTACCTTAGTAATGTTTAACTTGGCTTAATTTTTTATTAAGGTGTTAAAGGTGGTAGTTGTTGTTATGGTTAAGAAAGGGTTTTTTAAAAAGTAAAAAGCAGCTACTCTCTAGTAATTAGTCGCAAAAGGGAAAGAAAAATCGTATATAGTTAATAAGATTTAAATAGTGAGTTAATAAAGTCTACGCGCTCAGCGCTTAAAGCAGAAAGGCGTGGACTACTAAGCAAATATTAATGTTAAAAAGATTGCTAAATATACTAAAAAACAACACTAATCAAAACGTGTCAAACAGTAATTGCTAGCCTATAGCTGATAACAAGATTAAAATCAAGATCGAGAAGAAAAGTAAGATTAAATACGTTACTACAGCAGGAGCCTATGATACTTCTTTATAAAAGCTCTCTGTTTACTACTTTTTACCTTCAAGATTTTCTATACAATATATTACTGCATACAAATAGCCTGTTTACAAACAACTTGCATACGATCAACTTGTATATAGATAATATAATACTTAAACTATTTTTCTTCTCCTTTGATATAAAAATTAATAGCTTATATTAAGTAGAGTTAGACTTTACTAAGATACTATACTAAAAGCTATAGTAGTAGATCACGAAGCTAGCGTTTACTATTGTTAAGTAGCTATCTCTATCAGTTAAAAAGAAGCTATTAGTAATAGTCTTTGTAGTAGTTAATCTAGTATAAAGGTTAGAATATAACTTTTCTTTAGAAAATTTCAATACTTTTAGTGTTATAAATCTTAAAGTTATAACAAGGACTATGAAAACCTAGTTTGGCTAGTACACTATACATACTACGCATATTAATTGTCTAGGTGTAGTAAAGGTATATTACTCTAGAAATCATTTTTTACGCAGATATAAATTTGGTAAAAAGACTTAACAGTAGCTTAGCAAAAAGCAACGGCATATTAAAATAGCAAATAACTATAGTCAGGTGATATTAAAAAAGCGGCTTTTATTCAGTCATCCTTTTTAAAGCTTGATGTACAAGTAACTAGAGGTTCTAGAAATATTTTTTTTAGAGTTTGAGAAGCTAAAAACCTCTTTTTCAAGTTAGGTTACTAGAAAGCCTGCTTAGTACGCAGAATAGAAAAGATTGAAGTTCGTAAAACTAGCTAATAAAAAAAGCTTTAATTCATTTAGATACAACTTTTTATTCCCAGTATCTTTTTTACTAAGATTGATAAACATTATATAGATAAGTAAGATTTATTATCCATTCTTATAAGAGATCATTCGAATCATTGATAGAAAAGTGAGAATAAAAGGTAGTTTTAAAAGGTTTTTTTATATTAAAGAAACTAAAGCTAGTAACTAGTAGTTAGTATACTAACCTTTAGCTGCCTTAACGGCTAAATAACGCCTAGGTAGTAAATTAATATAATTATCAATTGCCTATTGTAGTATAAGGTCCTACTTTTCTAAGATTGCTTTTTTAAACAACTCTACTGCTTTAACGCTTTAATCTATACTTACAAAAGTAATAGGCCTTCTTTCCAGCGCGTTGTTATGTAAAGTGTAAACGTTCTTAATAACATTAAAATCTAGGCTGTAAGCAGAATGCTTAAATAGAGAAATTCGATTTCTAGAAAACTAGGCGATAATGAGTAGCGTTATATAGATATTAGCGTTATCCTGCTCAAATTCTTATCCTAAATACAATTAGTTAATAGAGTTTTCAATATTTAAAACTATATAAAACATAATATGCAACCACAAAGTTATAGCCTTTTAAACTTAAAAATAAAAGAGGCTTTAGTTACCTCTTATGAAAAGAGGTTCAACAATAAGAACTAAAACCTCTAATGAAAATTAAGTATTTATTGTTACAAGTAACAAGAAGGATTCTCTCCTTGACGTATAGATGGGGGTTGAGGGTCAACTAGTCACTACGCCAGAAGGCAATAATCCGCGCGGGGCGCCGGTTACGCAACTGCCATCCCGCCAAGGCTAGCCATCTAGGGTGGCTATGCATAAAGGGATGGCAATGCCATTATAAACCTCCCTCTTAGAAAAGATGTGTAGAATAGTATGATAAAGGCAACATGTATAAGAATATAATAAATTTTATTATTATATTTGTTAAAGTTAACTTGAATAGTTTATATTTTAAACATATTATTAACTAGTTAATTTATTATTTATAAAACTATTTTAACTTACTTCTAGTTAATATTAATAACTTTTTTCTACTTAAATCTTTTCTACAATACCTTACCGACTACTACTTTAGTCTACTTTACTTTAGTATAAGCTAAGCCTAAAGAAATATAGTTAAACCTTAGATAACATTTTAACCACTTGGAATTTTAGTAGACAATTTAACTAATAAGTTACTTATTTCGAATTTAGAATAGCATCTTAAGAAGTGACTTTCAATAATATAGCTTATGGCCTAGAATCTTTTATGCTAAACTAACTAATATTAAGAAATAATATAATGCTTAATATATTAAACTCTGATACTAAAGATAATTCTAGTGTATGAAATATTAGAAATTTTAGGCAATAGGCCTTTGTCTAGGCAAAGTAAGTAGCGTTAATAATCAATACATATTAATAGCTTTTAAATTAGCTAATAGCTACTTCAAATAAACAACTTATTGCTATTAAAAACATAAAATAGCGCTACTAAAGAAATGAAAAGAAAAAAAAAACTATAAATATTTTATACTTATATTAACTTATATTATAAATATCATAAGGTCCTTACTGATTAATCATTCTTTTTATAGCAAGTATATAAATAAAGAGCAGAGCCTTTAACTAAATACAACGTCATATAAATAACAACTTACTTAATATCAAACATGAAGGAGTTAAAGCTAAGACTTAGGCTTTATTAAAAAGTAAGATAAAGTTTAAACAGAAAATTGAAGATATTTTTAAAAAACTAGACGCTAAGAACTAGGCTAAGAAGAAGATTACTTACCTAAGGTAGATTACGTTAGTATTAGCGTATATAGCGGAGTTTAAGTAACTACAAGCACAAATCAATTAGAATAATAAAGCACTTTAAATAGTACCCAAGGTAGGCCTAAAAAAGAATGTTAAAAACAGCTTTATATATTATAATGAGCCTAACATACTGTACGACTTAGTTAAGCTAGCTATCCGCATTAATAATAGACTTTAGGAATAAAATTATTAAAAAAAATACTTTTAACCTTAACTAGCCAATATAAAAAACAACGTAGTAAGTATAATAAAAATGGTAATACTATTGAATCTAGTAAAGTATGCAAAAAGGCTAAAGACAAAAATAATTTAAAGAGAAAGTATAATAGCCTCTTTAAAGAAGAATGCTAAAGATGTTTGTAAAGATCATCCTAAGAGAATCTAAGAGTTAGTTCTTAGGGAACAAGTGAGTACAATAGACGAGGGATGTAATAGCACAATTATTAGATTAATGTAACATTACAAGAGGTGAAAAAATTAAGTATAATTCTTAGATTAAATACTAAAGTCTTGTACAAAGTTAAACACACTAAGCTATAAGAGTTTAGTGCCTTAGCTATATACTTAGTAAATATTATATTAATTTATAAGTCCTGTGTTGTCTTATGCGCAAGACTTTATAAATTCTTATAGTATATTGTAGAACACACGTAACTTATTTTATAAAGGCTTTTTGCTAAGCTTGTAAGACTACGTGCTTGCTGCAGAGTAGTGTTATCTATTAGTACGCAAAGGTCTTCTTTTAGTTCTAGTTATCTAGATTCTCCTCTTGCTAACTTTCTTTATACAAAGTCTATATCTCTCTTCTCTCTTATGTTTATAATACTATTCTTCTCTTCTCTTGTTTATATCCTAATAAACTAGCTTAATAGTTTCTTACAATACTGTTTATTATTACGTTACTAGTAATTGCATAATCTATACTAAAAAACTTGCTATAGTTGCCTACAATCATTACATAAAGAAGAATTCAAAATGTTGGATGTTTTTTTTAAAAAAAAGTATATAGCAATTGTTATTAAACTAAAGTAAAGAAAAATATACTAGAAGATATTCTTTTGATAGACTATTTAAAATTAAATTAGAAGTTAGCTTAGTTAAGGTAATAAGAGTTTAAGGCTAACGCAGTAAAGTCTGTAGCGCTAAAAGCATCGTTATTAGCACGCGCAAAGAAGAACTATTTTTATAAATAGTAGAAAGTTCTTGCGCGTTGCAAGTAAAAGTTAAAAAAGAAATTGGAGAAGTTTAGACAAAATATTAAGGCTCCTTAAGCTGCACAGAATATTAATTATAAAGTTAGTATTTTGAAAGAGTAGTTTATTGCCTAGTACCCTAGCGTTAGATTAGAGGACTTTGTCTCCTACTTATCTTAAAAGTAATTTTACTTTAAATAATTTTTTAGTTAAGTTATATCGTACTATGCAAGTAACTAGCAGTAGTTTGTAAAGTTTATTTCTAGTTCTTATATATTGTTGCTATGTAAGTAGCCTAACTATCCAACTTATTACTTTTTACTATTATCTTACATTTATTGTGTAAGATTATTTTTTAACTTTAAATTTATTTTCTTCTTCTATTTTATAATAGAAGGTTCTCTAGAGTAGCGTTTCTAAGTCTGCTAGTTCTAACATATTAATGTAGAATTTAAAGTAAATTTGTGCATTAGGTAGAAGATTAGGTGTGTGTTTAACTAGTCACTTTTCGTCTAGAATTAAAGATAGTCTAACTTTAACGTTATTAAGTCCCTTTCTAGGTTGTCTAGTGCGGAGATTTTTTATAAGCAAATAGACTTTATTCTTCTTTTTTAGCTAAAGTGCTATTTTTTATTTCTTATCATTATATAAAATACTTTAGCATTAAGCCTATTTAAGTGTTGTTATGAGTAACTTGTGTACTGTCTTAAGCTTATTATCTGTAGCAATAGCTACTTTTACTTTCTAGCTTAGAAATATATGTATAAAGAAATTAAGGTGGTTTTTATAGTTTCCGTAAAATAGAGTTTATAATATAAACTCTAAAAACTTGTTGTTGTATGCTATTTGTGCTACAGGTAGTAATAATACCTAATTTAACTAGCGCATCTACCTAGTGTAAGGTTTAAGGCGTTAGTCTTAAAGCGTAATAGTTGTTTTACTTAGAATATGTAGAAGCATAGTAGTTCTATGCTTATATTCTTAAGTTAGTAAAAAGCATTTTTAGATTCCTTACTTGTTGGAGCATTGACACGCGGATCACCTTGTTGATCAGGTGATCCTGGTAAGCTATTCACGTGACGACCACGCTAGCGTCTATATATACAGGCCAGATCGTCTTAAGTTTCTTTAGTAGTCATTGGACACTTTGTTGTAGCACTTAGTTAATTAATACACTTACTTTCTATTTAGGTAATTAAGTAATTGCTCCTCCTTAGGTCCTATAGTTATAAGCCTAGCTACGTGATTATATTTTTAATTCCTATTGCGCAATTAGCAAGCTAGAGAATTAACTAATTAATTATTACTTTACTCTCCTCTATTATCTCCTACAGTATAACTAGCAGACTGCTGCAGCTGCTGTACCTCTTACCTACTTAACTATGCAATCAACCTTCTACTAATTTATCCTACAACTTACAGGCTACTGTTATTATTAACGTAGCTACTAAAAAACTAATCCTGCGCTTACCTTGATTATAGCTTACGTCTTAATCTTATAAAGTATCTTACTAAAATAGACTTTACTAATACACTGCTTATTGCCTTAAAGGTAATTCTTAAGACTTAATTAGACTAGCTAACTTAGTTTACTCTACTAGAACTGCACTGCTTGAAAAAAAGCATCTAGAATTAGGTTGAATTCATTCTCCTAAATATGCTCTTAATAGATTAATAGGAGCTATAGTATCTAGAACTACCTAAGAATGTTAAGCAACTAGTTTCTTTATTACCTAGCGCTAGCGCTTAAATACAAAAGGACTATAAGATTACTTAACATAAATATAAGCCTTATACAATTAATGCTAAGTATTAAAAGAATAATTTCAATAAGATAGTTAATAGGTATAAGGTACACACTACTTAATAAATAAAGAAAATTGCTAACATCACTAACATAAAAGAATAAATTAGTAAGAATATCTCTTTCAATTTACTTCTAAAAGCCTTAATAGGCAAAATTATATAAAACCTGACTAGCTTTTAAGCTTTAGTAAAGATTTTATAGGAGGATCTTATACCTATAGACTAGAATACTTAGTATTTAATTCAAGCACAGTATAAATTTTACTTAAACAAGGCTTGCTAGAGACAAATAAGCCCTAAAGATTAGTTTACTAAGTAGCAGCTTTTGAATTTATAAGCAATAATTTACTTGCTTTCTTAAGTTATTAGACTATTAGTAGTTACTAATTTATTAAATGCCTTAGCTACTAAGATTGCGACAAACTAGTCGCGTAAAAAGCAAAATAAGCTAGTGTTTGTAATAGTGCTTGGTAAAGCTCAATTAACTCTTAGTAATTCAAAAAAATCTTAAGTGTTTTGTTATACAATTAGTAAATTATTTCTTTTAAAAAAAATACGTAGTATTCTAAACTAAATCTGAACTAAAGATAGCTTAATAATTATTAAATGTCTTATAGCTAAGTAAGAGTAGTGAGTAATTACACCTTTGCCTTTGTAAGCTAAGTTATTACTCTTAGACACTACATAACTGCTTTTAACTCTAAACTACAATTATAAAATTAATCTCTACTAATAAGATACTGATTAAACTATTAAACAACAATTTTAAAAAAATATAATAAGTTATAAAATAGTGATTAATAGGTAATGCTGTGTACTTAAATTAAGTAGAATAGCTAAAAGGCTAGCACTAGCAGAATAGCTGCTAATAAGTTTAGTAGATTATACCCTAGCTTACTAGTTTTAGTACTAATTAACTTAATAGACTTTATCAAAGAATTTAAGCTAAATATATTTAGTATAGCTTTTACGCTTTATGCTTTGTCTCTTTAGACAATTATAGATAGTAGAGTAGCTGTCTACTTAGTTAATAGCAAAGTTTATTTAGTACCTAGCACCTTTAGTAAATGTATTAAGAACAAGACTATTAAGGCAGGCACTTAATTTTTTTTAGTTGCTAAAAAAAATAGACTGCTTAAGAATATCTTATATAGCAAGGTTAACTCCAAAACAGCTAATTTTTTGCTTACTAATGTTAAAGTTGTACTAGGTTTTATGTTAATATTGTCTTAGAAGCATAGCTTAAATAGGCAGGTATTTAGTATTTAGAATATAATTATAAAATACAATTTAAAATGATTACAAAGAATCTTATCTCAATTAACCTAAAGTGTTACTTTAATCTTTTATTTAATACCGAGGTGGACGGGCCAACGCGCAGGACGGTCTAACGCTCACCCCACCAAAACAACACCACCTTTCAGCACCTGATAACTCCACCAATATAGATCCGATCCAGGAAGCAATTAATAAAATTAATTCTCGCGTACTAGGCGCCTCTTTCTTATATACAAAGTTTGCAGAAAAGTTTAGCGTAGTACAATTTATGCTCTCTTAAAGACACTAAGGTGTTTTAACCTTACGCAACCTTAAGTCTTAAAATTAACAGGCTCTCCACCTACAATAGGAGCTAGAGCTCCTACAGTACATTATATAAGCTTACTAGGCAAGGCCTTCTACCTACACAAGCTATAATACAAAAGTTCGCCTTACAGATTGCAAGAAGAGAGGTTAAATTATACTAAATTAATTGCTTTGTCTACTAGTACCCTAATAAGCTAATTTTAAGATAAAAGACAGGCATAGATAATAATTACTGCAAGGCTAATTTAAGAAAGAAGTATAGCTTATACTTTAATCTGCTATATAAGAGATATTAACAGTATTACGTTAAGGCGCGTTATATATACAATTTAGATAAAAAGGGCTTCTTTCTTATTATTCTAGGAAGATTAAAGAAGATCTTTAAGAAGCCCCTATATAAGTAAAGAAAAAAGAAGAGTACTATTTAAAATAGCTTGCAAGAGTAGATAACACTTCTAGCTTATATTTATACTAATAGATCTTACCTAGCGCCTAACCTTATCTATTAATTAACCTTGGAATTAATACAGGACACTTAGTTATAAGCCTTTAATTTTAAAACTTATTAGGTTTAAATTACTTTATTACTCTTTAGCTAGACAAATAATAATAATAGTCTTGCGTAGTTTAAATAGGTGTTTAATTATAAAATTAAGGCAAAAGTTTAATTCTCTTATGAATTACTTATTTTAGACAGCTATAGATTTTACTTTACTGTAGATTTTATTAAGTACTGTGATTAGAATAAGATTCTTCTTATAGCTTATTCTTTTTATTAAACCTACACGCTGTAGCCTTTTAATGTTGCCTTGTTTAAGCTTTTCTTATTAGCTTACTAGGCTAAGATATTAAGATTTCTAAAGAGAAACTATAGACTTTCCTTAATAAGCAAGATAGATTTCTTTCTCTTCTTTTACTAAGCCTAGCAGGTCTTCTTTAAAGAAATAACAATCTTAAAAGCTTTTAAGGCTATAGGCTTTTTACTTTTTATTCCTAAAGTTATATTCAAAAATTTAGTATTAAAAGCCTTTTAAGTAATAGTAAGTTTTTAGGCTTAAGTGCTTTAAACTAAAAGAAAGTTAAACGCCTACTACGCAAGGTAGTAAAAGATTAGGGTAATAAATAAGCTTAAAAGCTAAGCTAGGTTTATTACTAAGTTTCTACTTAAAAGACTCTTCTTAAGCATGAAGTTAAAGGCCTACGTAAGGCTTTAATTAATAAAAAAACCTATAGGACACAAAAGAAGCCTCTTCTACTTTAAGAGCTTAGGAAGTACTAAGGTAGAGCTATAGTCTAGTCTCTAAGGAAGGTAAAAAAGGCACGTAACTGCTAACAACTCCTAGAGCATAAGGAAGAGTAGGTAAAACACTAAAAAGCTAAGATAAATAGGCATTATAAGAAGATAAGGCAGGCGAAGAAGAAAGAGAAAGAAATAAAGCAATAGGCGAGGGCTGTATCTTGATTAGTAAGAAAAAAAGAGAAAGCTAAGAGGGCTACTAAACAGGCCTCTAGGGCAGCTGCTCGCAAGGATACAAAATAACTCTAACAATCTATAAAAACTTTTTAAAAGAGTAAGAGGAGCAGCTTTGAAGCTCTTAAAAAGGTTACTTAAAAAAAAGAGGCCTATCGCAAGCCTGACAAGTAGTAGAGAGCATACTACCTCGCGCACAGGGCGCGCGATTAAAACTCTAACTTAATTTCTATAGCTATATATATTATTTAAGCCCTATAGATCTTACTACTTAAGAAACCTCGCGATAGGAGCTATTGTGTGAGGCTCTATAGCCTTAAGTTTAGTGGTGGTTTTAGTGTTCAAACCGCTCGTTGGCCCGTCCTGCGCGTTGGCCCGTCCACCTCGGTAAAGATAAGCAAGTTACTTATTATACTACTTAACTACTGCTTATAAATGCTGTAGTATAATTAAGGAAACCTTAGGTGCGCACTAGTAATAAGGATCTATAGCATTAATAATTAGGACACCTAGGACAACAAGCTAATGAAGCTCTAGTCTACTTAGCGCAGAATTTAAAAATTAGTAGTAAAAAGCTATTAAAATATAATTACTACGTTATAGCTTATACTTGGCTTCAGCCTTTTAATACAACAGTTTAGTGAGACCACACAAGTTGTAGACACCTTTTCGGTAAAAAAAGATTTATTGCTAACAACAGGTATCTAGGCTTATGCCCCCTTGTTTAGCAGTGCCAGCACGCAATTAGTGTGTCGCTCTAGCCTGTTTAGACAGAAACGAAGATACGCGATATCCCTCTAACTAACTGTCTTAACTAATAACGTTTACTAATTACTGTAACTTCTATTATCTTTATTGCTATCCTGGCGGTGTTGCAGTAGCAGCGTTTCTAGCGCTTATACAGTGGGGTGACAAAAAAAAAGAAACCAAAAAAGTTGTTGTTTTTAAAGCTTTATATTTCTATAACTAGAAGGGCTATACCTAAAAAAGTTAGCGATTTAAAAAGCCATGAACTTTCTCTTTAACATAGGCTAGTTAATATGCTGCTTAGTCAGCATGATTGCGCCTGTAATCTCGCCGGAAATAAGATAGAAGAAAAAGCAAAAATAGATTTTAGCATATCTTTTTTGTGAACGTATAAAAAGAGCTAATAAAAAACTAGGTTTAATTAGCTTACGTAAGCATAATGTAAGGAAACTTTAAAGTAATATTTCTTACTTCTTTTTAGATTAATTAAGGGGTTAAAAAATAGAGGTTGCTTACGTAAGTACTAATTACGTAATAACTTAATAGAAATATTCTATATTAGCTCCTCTTGTTTATCCTAACTTGCATTTTTAATATTATCTCCTCTATAGCTTGTAAACTCTCTTAATTTAAATAACAAGTTTATACTTTGTATTTACATAACAACTTTATTTCCTCTATTAGTAATATACTAGAAAAGCCTTCTAAAAGTATTTACAATACTCTTTATTAAATTAAATAAAAAAAGAACGCTGCTTTATCTATTATTAGCTTAAATTAAGGTTGTCCTTCTAAGATCTTAAAAAACGCAAAAAGAGTGCTTAGTAGAGACATTACTAGAAGCCCTAAAAAGACAATTAAACGTCTTTTAAAAGAAAGTAGTCTAAATCTTTCTGTTAAAAGCCTATAACGCTTTATAAGAGAGGAGAACTATTCTGTTAATATTTCTTAAAAAAAGACGCCTTTAGACGCTTAAAAAGCATTATATTTATGCTAAGCAAATTCTTAAAAATATTAAAAAAGATAAAAAAATTGTTTCTACAACTAATACAAGTAAGTTTAAAGAAACTCTAATTATTTAATAATAGACCATAATACATCTATTATAGTTTAGTTATGTTAATCTATTTTTAGAATATTTACTAATCTAGTAATAGGTTAAGATATTTCTATTTAAGTTTAGGGTACAATAGGCTGGTAAAAATGCTGACAGTTGGGTGTGACTAATCAGAACACCAAAACCTTTGCACCTCCGCATCGCTGCGAGTTTTAGAGATATTAAGCTAAGAATTTTACAGCCTATTTATTAGGGCATATTTTACCTTATATACAAGTTTCACGTATATATCTCTTGTATTCATGGCGATGCGGAGGTGCGAAGGTTTTGGTGTTCTGATTAGTCACACCCAACTGTCAGCATTTTTACCAGCCTAGGGTACAATTTAGATAGTTAGAAGATCTAAACTAGTAGTAATTAAAAGCACTTTAGTTTCTTTACCTTTTGGGAATTTAGAATATATTAAAAAGATTCTAATTCCTATAGTAAAATCTGCGATAAAAAAAAGTAAGTTATACATACTTTCTTTTTCTTTTTAGAAGGTTATTACTTAATATTTAAATAATAAAGTTAGAGTCTTTATTTTATACATTTTAGCACCTTACTAATTTCTATATAGGCTGGAAGTTTTAGCAGGATAACGCTAAGATTCATAAAACTCTAGAAGTTTTATTTTAGTTTTCTAGGAATAAGATATTACTTTTTAAGCATCCTGCCTATAGTCCTGATCTAAATCCTATAGAAAACGTATAGTCTTTGCTGAGAAACGCTTTAGCTAAAAGGCCTATTACTTCTTTAGGTATAGGAAATAATAAAAGAAGTATAGCAGACTTAAAGGCTGCTATAAAGGAGGAATGGGATTAACTACTTGAAAAGGCGATCGATGATTGTATTCTATTATTACCAAGGCGTTACTTGCATGTAAAAGAAGCTAAAGGCTGGTGCATTAAGTATTAGTAAGCTTTTGTAGTTATTTATTAAGAAAACATTAAAAAAACAAGCTCTTTATTATTACTTAATAAGTTATTTTACAATTACCCTTCAACTTATACACAATGAAGATATGCTTGGGTTATATAATATATGTAACTCATAGCAATTTTTACACCTTCAAAAAAAAGTTATATTGTTTTATAATCTTGAGTTTTTTAATCTTTATTTTCACTGCAAAGGTTGAGAGTAATAATGCTGACTAAGTAGCTTACTAAGCACTCTATCTCAAAGAAGAAGTTCTTGGCTTCTCAAATCACTAACTCTTTTTGGTAAAGCCCTTCTAGTTATAGAAATATATAGCTTTAAAAGCAATAACCTATTTGATTTCTTCTTTTTTTGTCACCCCACTGTACTTAGATGTAAACATACGACAACAGCGTTACTATCTAAGCATAGCTTTCTTGTTATTAAAGCAACTTACAAAATCCTCCTGCTTATCAGTTTATTCTAGCTGCTTAAGAGCTATTTTCATATGCTCTTACTTCTTATAAAGCTACTGTAAGGTCTTTTTACTAAAGTTGCATTTGCGTAGAAGAAGACTAGTAAGATAATATACTATTACTGCACTTAGACTATTAATATGCGTAACGTATTTAATAGACTTGCTACTAAATAAGCCTTTTACAATCTTTATCATAACTTTAACATCTATAATACTAAACGCATAAATAAAGTGCTAATGAATAATAAAATTTAACCTCTACGTCTACTTATTTATTATAAGAGCTACTGCTAATGTACAGGTGTTGGAGTGTATGAAGACATACTGCTACGAGGGCAAGAGATCACTAGAGACTAGATTATGCAAAAACAGGGTTGGTAAGATAATAATCTTATTGTAGGTTGAGTAAAAAGACTACCGGTAGAAGAAGAAGCCTCTTCTATAGTACCGTACAGGAGCTTAGCTGTAAAGTGAAGAAAAAATAATAAATAGTGTTCCTTTTTGTGAGATACCAACTAGGTTATATACCTTAGACTTAGATAGTTAAGCGCTAACTTAGTGTGCAGTAAAGTATTACCCTGTGCACTAGCACAAACCTCCACTTCCTGCAAGCTTAGCTCTATTAAGCTTTACACTTTACAAAAAGAAAAAAAGAAAAAACAGCAAAAACAAAAGAAATTAACAAAAAAAGTACAATATAATTACTTAGAACGCCGCCTAGTATTAGCAGATCTTATATCCTTGTAGTGGCTACAGAATCTAGGTGCTTACCGCACACCTAGAATTTATAGAATAGGCAGTTCTCTTTTTTACACGCCTAACAAGGGCACATCTTTACTATATTACTATTTCTTACTTCCTTAAGCGTTTACTTTAATAAGGTTCTTAAGTAGTAGTTAAAGTACTTAGTCTAGATATAAGTGCAGTTGTTGTAGTAGTAGCAGAAGTTTAGGTCTTAAATATTAATTAAAGATAACTATAATAAGGCTGCCTAGTAAAAGTTAAGAGTACTAAGACGTTATCTAAGATTACTGTACCTAATTAAAAATAAACACGCGGAAAACGCTATATAGAAGAGAGTATAATAAGTTCTTTGCTTTCTTAAAAGACTTAGCGCTTATCTGCTTCTAGGCTAAGTTCTTTTTAAAGGCTCTAGAAAAAATTAGCTTAAAAAAAATTAGTATTTTATTTATCTTAGTCCTTTGTTGTATGTAGAGAGTTCTTTCTATTATTAAAAAAGTATAATTAGTTAGAAAAACCTTAAATAAAATTAGCATAAAAAGCGTTCTTCTCTAATTCTTGCACTACAGGCTATAAGTTAAAAATTTGTTATATAATATAGTTATAATATTCTTTAATATGTTTGTTAAATTATTCTTTAGTAGCGTTTTATAGCATGTTGTTTAGCTCTTTACAAATAAGAGAATTATTCTATTTAGCCTGCCCTATAAGGGCCTTCTAGATCTAGAATTTATACTTAATATGCACATCTACAAGGAATAGCTAGTTAATTTCTCTAAACTTGTTAAAATAACTAAAAAAAAAGTGCAAGAAGTAGTAGTAAAGTTATAGTAAGCTATACAAATTTCTTTATAAGTTCTTATAATAAGTACTTTTATTATACTATTTTAAACTATAATAAACTAAAGAAGTACAGTATAGTAGTTGTAAGTAGTTAGCCTAGTAGATTTATAGAGTAGAAGATGTAATAAAATTTAAGCTTATCTTTCTTTATAGATTTGCTTTATCTATTAGGTGTTAGGAACTACCTTCTACGCGTTTTTTAGCTAGTTAGTTTTGTCTTCTTATTCTTTAAGAAGACTATTTAACAATTTAATACTTATATCCTTACGCTACTACAGGTACGCTAGCACATACTTATAGAATTCTAGTAGCATCTTTATACAGTTATTTATATTTTTATTATTAAATAAAATATTGCTTTAAATTATTTCTACACTAAAACTTTCTATTATTGCATGCCTAAGGTTAAGGTTAATATACTTAAAGTATGTCTAATTACCTTTCTTAGCAAATTTAGCGTAGTAAGGGTAGAAAATTAGAGTGTGTTTTTTACAAAGTATTATATATTACTACTAGTATTCTATGTCTGTGCGAATAGCTTATTAAAGTAAGTAGTACATATTGCGCAACTTTTTAAGGTTTAGTTTTCTATTTATATATTATAAATAGAACTTATATATCTTAAAAGTTTTTATAATAATATTCTCTAGATTGCTACGCTGTTGCAGCTATATATAGACGTTAGTAACAATACTTCTTATATGTTAGAATTCCTCTACCTATAGTTAAAACTTTATAGTGTTAATAATTTTATTTTAAGTAGGAATAGAGTAGAGGTTAAGTTAAAATAGTTAATATTAGTAGCTTAGCAGGTTCTTATCTTGCTTAGTTAGGTAATATGTACTAGTAAAGAGCTTAAAAATAATAAAATTAAATTAGAATTTCTGCTAACAGCTTTCTTTTATGTATAGTAAGAGCAGACACTTATTAAGTATATTAGAAGGCATAGCCCTTTTAAATAGACTTATAACACTTACAGTAGTGCGCTTATAAATAAAGTATACTTAATTATATAATAAGTTGTTAGAGTTATGCAGTTGTCTAATATTAACCTCTTAATACTATTTTTTAATAACCTTAACATAATTAAGATCTATAATTAGCTTTTTTACGTAGGTACGCTTAAGTAGCTTAAAGAACGCTAAAGTAGGATTTATGCAGTAGCATTCTACTTTAAGAATTACAGTTTTTTAGTTTATTATGTTAAGCTCTTTATTTACGTAAGTAGCATTATTGAGCTTAGTATCTAGTTGTATAGCTACTTATTAGTATACTAGTGTTGCCTTTAAAGCATAAGAGCTTAGTAGAGGTAGTAGAGCAGAAACTAGTTAGTTACTAGTTCTAGCTCTTACACGTTCTGCTTAGATATTAGCAGCATTATACTTTTATTGTATAATAGTCTTTCTGCTTATAAGTTTAAATGCCTTAACTATTATATAATTATTAGCTCTAATTTTTGCTAATATTTCTAAAGATTGCCTTAGTTACTTAGTAATAATTGATAAACTACAACTTCTTTAAGTGTAGGTCTAAAATGCTATAAAGTTACTATAGCAATTAATAAATTAAGCTTTAAATCAAGTTCTTTTAAGTTCTACAGCTTTTAAAATAAGCACCTTATATATTAAATGCACTTACACTTCTATTGCTTTGTAGTAATTTTTGTCTTTAAAAGATTACATAAAGTAAAGCTAATTAGTTTCTAAGTTTTTAGATATAGCTATGTACTTAAAGATCTTTTACTACTTTGTTGTTCTTAACACTAGCGTTAGGTCGTAGTTTCTGCGCGCTATATATTATATTATCTTTCTTAACTTTTATAGCTATAATAATCTTACGTAGGTCTTTTTTTTACTATTTACTAATATTTAGGAGTAGTTGTTTACTATAAAGGCTATTTTATACAGCAAAAGCATAAATGTCTTTATAAAATAGCTTAATAGTTACTTAGTCTGCTAGTAATATGTAACGTTCTTTTTCTTAGTTTTTTATATTAAAATAGTGTAGTGCTACTGCGTTAAGGAAGTAGGCAGCGTTTTTAAAATCTATACGTTGTAGTATAAAAGCTATATTTATGAATTTTTGGTAGTTAAATAATATGCAAAGCATATAGATACTAACACATTTTTTCATAAATTCTATTACTAGCTTTTTTACTATTAAAACTACATTACCTAGTTTTTTAGCCCTTCTGTCTTGCGACAAGGATGCTGCACTAATAATTAAATAGTATTTCTAGAAACTCTTAACACTACTATATTTATCTATAAGTTCTAAAAGTTTAGTACAGAAATTGCCTACTTCTAAAATAACTTTAAGAATAAGATTAAATTAGTATAAGGCACTATTAAACTATTAATTTATAATAATGAGCTGTTACTATAAAGCGTTTAAAAGAATCTTATCTACTAAAGTTTAAATATTAGTAACTTTAATACTATTGCTAAGTTTCGCAAGCTCTAGTACTTTGTCTTAATACTAGACAACTTTAAAGGTGTAGTCTACAATATAGTTTTCTTTTTTTATACTTACTTCTAGGTTCTTAAAAACTCTTAATAGACCTAGTATCTAAGGCAGTTGCTACTATAGCTGCTTGCCTTAAGCCTTATCTAACAAAGGCTAAAATATTACTAGAACAAGTTTATTAGTAGTGTGTATATTATTTTTAGCCTCTATTAGACTAAGGGAGAAGATGTTACTATAATTGTTGTCTTTAAAAGTTAATACCTAAGTAGAAAGGTAGTAAAGTTAGTATTAAAGAAGAGTTAGTTAGTTAGTAAGGTTGTAGTTTAACTTTATATATAGTAGCAGTATACTGCCGGCAGGTAAGTAAAAGTAAAAGCAAACAAGGTTTATAACGCGCTAAAATAAGTAAGTTTTACAATAAAAATAGTTGCTGTTATTAGCTGTTGCTTTACAAGTGCAAGAAATTAGGTGTAGTATTAGTGTAGTAGTAAGGTATTATAGGTTTATAGAATCTAGGTGCTTACTATATACCTAGAATTTGTAGGATAAACAGCCTGTACCTAGATTTTACATAGGAAATTAGTAAATAAGCGGCTAAAGATAAAAGTAGACACTAATAATATAGTATCTCCTCCCCTTCTTAAGAATCTAGGCTGTTCTATAGCTTAGAGGTTGCTAGCTGTAGTGTTGTCTAAAAAAAAATGCTTAAGATTAGCAAGGACTTGCTCTAGTCTAGCATTAATCTTTTAATTAATTATAGAAAGCCTTTTAATAATCTAATTCTTAATTTTGTTAAAATGAAAACGCTAAAATTTAAGTATTTTAAAGCAGAGTGTATAGTCTTTAAACGTAGTAGACTAGAGAGTACTATAGTTAATCTTGTCCTACCTAAAATTCCTAACTACAAAGCATTTATAGCCTAGCGTAAATTGTTTTTAATTATAAACTTTTATAAGTTTATTATAGTGTAATCCTTCTAGTAGATAGTTAGGTTTAGTAAGTATACTTATGCATTAATTAGTAATCTTCTTAATACAAGCAATGCTACAAGTGCTAGAATTAGCAATATTTATTGCTAGTAAAAAAACACTAGCAGGTGGGCTAATAGTAGCTAGCTATATATAAGTAATAATTTGCTTAAGGTTTTGTAGGCTGTTTATTTTAGTAAAAAAAAAACAGTTAGGCTAAGAAAGTTGTACCTATTTTAGAAAGTGTTAATTATATTAATCTTGTAACATTTTTATAACAGCGGCTGCTCTATATGCTATGCTGCGCCTTAGTACTATACTATTAAGACGTGTTTTATTATATAACTTTGTTAAAACTTTTTAAGAGCTAAGAGGTTAGCGCTAATACTGTTGCTGTTTGCAAAGTGCTAAAGGTCTAATATTAAGAGATGTAAAATAATAGCACCTTCTTAGTATTAAGCTATAGGTAATACATTCCGCATGCCTTTTATGTTCTCTACTACTAACAGTAGAAGCTAGAGCTTGTAAAGCCTTTTATTTTTAAAAAATTTGCTAGCATTAAGTTAATATAGCCTTTAGGCTTAGAAGTTGTTACTGTATGCTTGTAGCAATTTAGCTAAGCTAACTAGCGCTACTTCTCCTAGTAAAAGAACCTACAACAGTAGACCTCTACTATATAAGATAATGTGTTTCTTAAGCTAGTTTTGCACAACACTAAGCTTTAAGTTATAGCTATTAATAGTGCTGTAAGTTGTAGAACGCGTTATGCCGTCTATAGTATTATGCTAACAATAGATTATTATTAGTAGCTCTTGCTTATCTTTATTCTACTAGTGTAGTAGGCCTTGTTTAAGTTTTTGTAGTGCTACTAATAACTTAAGATTGCTAAGCTTAGTATGTTATAGTATAACGTTATTTATATTATAAAGAGTTAATACGCTAAGTTCTTTGTACTTATAGCTTAGGTAGCGTCCTACTTATAATAAAAGAATAGCTTACTGTTTTAATATTAAGAAGACTAGTAGTTAAAAGATAATCTATACAAGATAGGCAAGAATTTAATTATAGTAGTATACTTTTAAGTGCATAATTGTAAAGTAGCTAAAAAAGTTATTAAGTTAATATTGCCTTTTAGCTTGTTCTTAGTTTCTTAGCTTAAAGAAACTTTCTCTTAAAGAAGGCGCTTGTTCTTGCTTATTGTTATTCCTATTACGCCCACTAGCTAAGGGCGCTTATATTTTAGCTTTTACTAAATTATACAGCTCTTATAGTGCTGTAGTAGTTATAGTTTCTGCTACTAGCTTTTAGCGCATTAAGCTAGCGCTTACTACTTTTTATATATGTCTTGCTACTATAAAACTGTAAAAAGTTGTTGCTTTAAGGGTTGTTAGTTGTAGTCTACTAAGTAAGCTAGCTTGTTTGATTGCAATATGTAAAGCTTAAAATTAGTTAAAGTTTAAAAAAAAAGTAATAGTCTGCCTAAAGAGCTTTTTGTCTTTAAAGCAATCAATTTAAGGCGCACAAAACTATTAAAATTGCTTTTAATTACTAAGGAAGCTTGCTAAAAAGTGTATATTATAATATAAACGCAGTGTTGCGTATAGAGGTGTAACAGATTTACAGAATCTAGGTACTCTTAGTATACCTAGAATTTGTAGGGCAAGCGACTAATATTTGCGCATAACATAAGAAATCTATAAATAAGTAGCTAAAAGCAAAAGTAGATACTAATAGCGCAGTATCACCTCCCCTTTTTTAGAACATAAGCTGTCTAGCAACCTACTAGTTGCTTGTTATAGTAGTATTAAAGTTAGAGTTTAAGCTTCTAAAGTCTTGTATATACGCATAACACTCTTCTTCTATAAAATATTTAGTAATAACAACTTAAGGATAAAAATTATTTCTTGTTGTAAGAGGTAGAGGTAGTTGTAACCTAGTAGGTAGCTTAAGTAAGTCTAGAGAGACAGGAATATTTACTATTAGGCTAGTTTGTTTCTATTACTTAAAATTCTATAGCTTTATATTTTTTTAATCTTTCTTTATAATATCTTATATATATTATTGTTAAAAAGGTTTTAATTGCCAACTAGGTGTTGTGTGCAGAAAGCGTGTACTATTAAGGTCTTCTAGGCGGTAAGTCCCTCTATTAAGTTTAGCGTTATAAATATAATATAGCTCTAACTATCTTGTATTTAGCTTGTAGTCTTAAGACATATTAATTTTTTAAACTAAGTTCTAAAAAAGAACTAAATCTCCTAGCTTTATATCTTTATGTTGTATTTCTTTAGTGTTATCTTAGTATTCCTTTCTAGGAGCTCTTATGCAATTAGTACAAGCAAGAGCATTTTTAGTAAACTAATTTTTAAAATTTAGCTATATTACTTATATAGCAAGTAACTGTGCATAGTTTTTTACTTCTCTAAATAGAAGCGTTTACTTTATAAGTAGCGTAAGCTTAATAGAAAGCACTAAATTTTATTTTATAACTAGTTAGTATAGTAAGTAGCCTGTCTGCTTCTATATAGAGATCTTGTCTGTAAGAAAAACTATTAGCAAGTTTTTAACCTAAGGCTCTAGTAACTTTGTAAAGGCATTTATAATTAGCTTATACTCTTTTTTAATTTTTTTATAGCTTAAAGATTGTGTCTAAATAATTAGACTTAGTTAATTTTATATGTCTCCAATAGATATACAACTACCTTAGTAGAGTTAGGTTTTCTATTAACTATAAGTTTGCGTGCGGTGCTCTATCTGCATATAATTTCTTTATATATAAACTTTATAATTATCTTAGACTAGTTGTTTAATAGTGCTTTTGCTTTAAGCTAACTGCTAAAATAGTCTTTTGCAATTACAAGAAACTTCTTTCTAAAGCATTAAAGCATGTACACTATATTATTAGTAATAGTTTTCTAATAGCGAAACTGTAGGTGTTAGTAAGTATATTAACCTTTCTCTTAGAAGATTGTAGTTAATAGTCTAGATAAGTTACTAATTTCTTTTATACTTGCTTATATATTCTTTTCTACTAGTATTGCTGTGCGAGTATAGAATATACTGTATTAACTCCTTAATGTCTAATCTAGGTATGCACGTTTTATACTACAGCTGTTTTTAGATTTGTATTATCTACTACTTGTTAGATTGCAATGTTCTTTAATGTCTTTTAGAAAAGTATACTATCTTATATAAAGAAGTTTAATGCTTGTTTTTTCTATGCTTGTAGACTTTTTAGTTCTATTCCCTTAGAAGTCTTAAAGTTAACTAAAAACTAAGCATATAACTTTAATTTTTTAAAGAACTCTTAGTAAAGTATCTGAGCTTGTTCTAACAGTACTAGCGTATTTACATTTCTAATTATATAGTTAATAAACTCTTCTAGGTCTTCTTTAGGTTTAAGAGGAGGCTCTTAATTATTAGCTTTTAGATACTTAGACAATGCATCTGCAACAACATTTTTGTTTCTTAGTATATACTTAATATTAAAATCTTACAAGAAAATTGTTAATATCTACTTATTTATAACTAATTCTAAATTATTAGTTAACAAATAATTTAGTTAAGTAATAAGAGTTGCAGCATTAGTTTTTATAGTAAAGTAAACACTATAGAAATAAGTATAAAACTTTTTAAGAGCTTATAGTATAGTTTTGTATTTTAACTTAGTAGAGTACTATTGCCTTTCTTATGCTAACTATAGTATACTTTTAAACTAAACTAGGTATTGTTTATTATTTTTCTTAAGTTGCTTTATGTAAGCCCTTACACTATCTTAACTAGCATTAGTTATAAAGAATATTTTATAGTCTTTAGTATTAGTGTAGTTTAAGTTTACAAGTGCAGGTGTATTATATATTGCCTGTTTTAGCATATGTATTGCTATATTTTGTATATTTTTTTATCTAAAAGGAGAGTTGTCTTGTAGGAGTATAAATAGAGGTTTAGTAATCTTAGTAAAGTTTTTTACCTATATATAATAGTAGACGTATATACTTATAAACAATTGCACTTCTTTTTTATTTTTACATAGTAGCTAGTTTATAATCTTCTTAACTTTCTTCTAGTTAGGATAATAACCTTAAGAACTAACTTTATAGCCTACTACCTTAAGTCTTTCTATAAGAAAGTAGTACTTTTTTTCTAAAATAGTGCTTTTAGCTTATTTAATATTAGCTAGCACTCTATTTAGTTGTATAATATGCTTAAGAATATAACATTGTACCTTTAGTATTAATTCTTCTTTACTATAATTAGTCTTTAGCCCTCTACATGTAATGTTATTAATAAAGGGCATAGTATCTAGCTAGTAGTCTCTTAGAATTTTTATTATAACTTGTTAAAATGCTGCTACAGAGTTAGTAGCACTTATAACTATTATATATAACTGTATAAGTCTAACTAGTGTCTAGGATGCTATTATATCTCTGCTTTCTAGATGTAGTGTAATCTAGTTATATTTTAGAAAATAAGTTTAGAAGTAAAATAATCTTACATTCTATAAATTTTTTAAAAAATTTATCTACTATTAGTAGTAAGTTTATATTTTATATAGTAACTGCATTTATCCTTTGCGTATTGCTAATCTATTAAACGCCCTTAACTTTCTTTAGTACTAGGTGCTATAGGTTGCAATACTAACTATTATATTGTTTTTATATTCTTTAATTTAGGCAGATATTAACTATATCTACTACCTGCGACTCTAATGCTTTTAGAACAGTAAAGCCTTGTACTTGCTAAGCTTTATGTAGTATTGTCTGTATTTTATATAGTAGGCATATATTAGGATAGATTCTTCTTAACTTTTTAAATTGCTATAAAAGAGCTTCTTCCCTATTAAGAAGCATATATATAAGTATTTTCTTTTTCTTAGGCTAGAGATAGTCTCCTACGTGTAGTTTATTAATTTGTTTTTTAGTAAGTCTTATTTCTTGTAGGAAAGCAGCATATTTTAGTTTAAATAAATAATTATATAGTCTAGTATTAGAATTACAAATGCTTCTTTAAAGGAGTTGTTGTTCTTTAGCTTTTTATTTTCGTCTTTTTATCTAAACTCTATTAGTATCTCCTGCTAAAGGATAATAATAGGTTAAACTTTTTTGTCTACAGTTTTGTATATAGTGTAAAGAGTATAGCGTTATTAGAAGCTATTAAATAATCTCTCTTGCAATTGTTGCTAGTTTAGCTTACATATTATTAAGAATTTACTAAAACTATAGTTTGCTATAGAGTTTTCTAATTGCCTAACTACGTGTGCAAATACTTAGTTTATTTAAACTATTTAATTATGTTTATTATTATTTGTGTACAGCATGTTAAAATTGCTAAATTCAGCTATTAGATCTGATTATGCTGCTTTTTGTATGTACTTTACTACAGCTGCTTGTAGCCTATTATTTATTGCGTTAGTAATTACGTGTACTTATATATTACCTGCTGTTTTTTTATTTAAATTGTTGTTAACGTGTTTTATAAGCGAACTAGTAACCTAAGCGAGCTAGTAACGCAAAATCTCCGCAAAATTTTAATAAAACAGGTAACTATTTTTTAATAATAACAAGGCAGAATTCTCTAAAGATTTAATATAATTGCTGTATTTATGCAAAGAATAAGCTATTAAGATATAAAAACTCTAGCTTTAATATTAAGTAAGTGTTATAGATAGTTGCGTGTTAGCTAGTTCTGCTAAGCTTGCTTATTTATTAGCTTGCCTACTTGCATTTGTGTTTATAAGGGGCTCCTCGCCTGCAAAAATACTAGCAGGTATTATTGTTAAAAATATACACACGTTATTATTTTAGAGTTATCTCTTACTATCTTCTGTAGTGTGAAGCAAGTACTATTGCCTAAAGCTACCCTTTATAGTAAGATATACTTAGTTTTGTAGTTTTATAAGGGTATAAGTAGTCTATTTTTATAACTACTTAATAGAATTTCTTAAAAGTTTCCTAGCTTACTTAATATATAGATGCAGCAATTGTATTAAATTTTTAGAGAATTCTACTTTGTTATTGTTAAGAAATAGTTACTTGTTTTATTAAAATTTTGCAGAGATTTTGCGTTACTAGCTTGCTTAAGTTACTAGTTCGCTTATAAAACACGTTAGAAGCTTTATTTTTAATTATCTACGTAAAGTAACTTAGTAAAAAATTAAATGTAATAAAGACTGCGTTCTTAGTGCTGTTTTTAGAGAGGACTTAGTATGTAATTTGTCTAAATATATTATACTGTACTACTATCCTTGTACATGCGCACTAAGGTCCTTCTAGAATTATAGATTTAGTAACATTAGCAATAATTTTAAATAAAGTTTTAATAGAAACTGTCTCTATTTATATAAGAATATTAAATGCTGTTTTAATAAATAGATTATAAGTTCTATTAGCTAAAGTAATACTAGGAGATAGCTGTCCTAGTTAGTGTTCTATTATTTTAAATAGTATCTTTACTGCTTGTGCAGTACTAAGTCTTAAGATATTTATTTGTGCTTTAGTATTAATTAAGTACTTTAAAGAGTTTTTATTAACAATAACTTAGTTTTTTAGTAAGTCTGTTTAAGCAAAGACTTGTCTATTCTTTTATTAGACTTTTTAGACTTTTTTAGTAAAAATGTTATCTAACTTATTAATTAAAAAATTACTTTTTTTATGCACTTTATGTTAGGTTTGCGTATTTATTTAATATATACTTATTATATTGTAACTTATGCTTATAATAGTTAGAGTAATTAGTAGAATTTTATTAGCAAGGCGTTCTTGGCCTGCGTGCTAGTTTAGCTAATTAGCAGTTAAAAAAAATTCTAAGTACACTAAATTATACTTAGATTTTATAATTTCTTTACTAGTTTTAATGTTAAGCGTTCTTAAGCTATTTGTAATACTAATGTTATTATTTAAAAAGTTGCGTAGTTGTTTCTAAATATTATTTTGCGTTATAAGGTTAGACACAGTAACCTCTTTTACTTCTTATTTAAGTAGGGTAGTTGTAATATAGCTTAGCTAACTTTCTATTAATTCTTTTAACTTAGAATTAAGAAGCGTATTTATAAATTTTATAGCTTTCTTTTTTTTATCCTTGTTGTAGGTGCTTTAGATTAGCTAATAGGTTGTTATCTTGCTAAAATAACTACAGCGGCCTAATAATTAAAAATAGTGTATTATAAGGCTAACTTGTAAAAAGTATTTTACTTTATATTTTCTTTTATAGAAACTGCATATCTATTCTATAAGTTAAGAATTAAAGTATTACCTTAAATTATTTAATTACTTTCTTGGGTACTTGTATTCTTACTTAGCTTTTCTTGTTTCTTTATTTTTTTATCCTAGACATAATTAATATTTTAGTAAAAAGAAAAGCTCTTTTTCTTGAAGCGCGTAGTAGTATTTAACTTAAAGATGTTATATAAAGCGTTTTGTCTGCCTTCTAGTATAATATTAGCAGTATTAATATTATTAAGCCTATTAACATAATTATTTATAGTAGGATTATATAGTTGTTCCTAGAACTGTTAGAACTACTAGAGAACATTATTGTAGTAACTTTAGCCTATTCAACTAATTGCTACGTTTGCAGAACTAGAAGCTTTACTTTTATACTTTAATTCTAGTTAAGAGTCTCTACTTATAAACTTCTCTAGTATTATACTAAAGGCAGGTTAATTAAGTACGTTATTAGTAATATTATAGAATTCTTAAATTTTTGCCTTGAACTATAGTAAGACTTAAGTTAATAGTAGCTATTTTAAAATTTCTTTTAGACGTTTATGTAGTAGACTAAGTAGTAAGTTTTTTTTTTAGCTGTAGTATTTTAGTTAAAACTAACCTATTCTCTTTGTTTTAGGGCATAGTATAGTTTACAATTCTTAAGCATATATCTTATAACATTTTATATACAGCAGTAAGTGTTTATCTCTACGTTGTTTAAGTAGGTAGTACTTATTTTACTTAGTAGCCTTTATTTTATATTAGTAATAAGAAACTATTATTTTTTTTACTTAAAAGTTTTATATTTATTACTTATGCAAGAAAGTACGCGTAGTTAGCAGGTTTTTTTAAGAGTTTCTTAGTTGTAGAGTGCGCTATAAGTATGTTAATAGCAGATAACCTAAGCTTTAGATTACTTAAAAACTTAATAAAGTTTTTTACTTTTAAGTAAACTTCTGCTAGCGTGCTTAATTTCTTGTGTGCTTTGCTGATTTTAACTACTGCCTTTTCTACTTTCTTTAAGGTAAATATTGCACGCTAGTTAAATAATATAATCTAGCGCATTTCTATATCTGTGCTTTCTCGTTCTAACTAATAAATTTTATTTAGGCTAGTTATCTTTTTGTAGTAGAATTTAAGAAAAAAATAAATTAAATCTAGTTTATACGTATTCTAATTATTACTATTAAAGGTAGTAGGCATGTAGTATATAACTGCCTTTTTGTCTAATTATAGTAAACTTTTGAAGAAGAGAATACTTTCTTTTTTTTAAAAGATTTGCTTATTCTTAATGTATACATTAGCAACAGAAGTAAAATAAGTATAGTACTTTACTAGCCTTAGCTAGTTTTATACATATTTATAGATATAAGCTTAAATGTAAAAGCGTTTACCTATTTTAATAGTAGTATTTTTATTTTTCTATTACTTTTTTATATTTATTTATAACTTAGACTAATCTCTTTTTGTATATTTAAGTAAACGTTTTAAAATATAAAAGAGCAATTAATCTTTGTTAAAGAAATAGTCTAGTAGAATAGAGACTTGCATAGCATTACAAATGCCTTTATTATTAGCTTATTTATTAAAGTTTTTTAGGAATTTAGTAACATCTTTTCTAGTAAAGACTAAAGTACTATATCTTAGTTAAACTATACACAACACTAAATTGTGCGTAGATGTAACTATAGTATTAATAACTAAGCTTAATAGTGTTAATAGTAACTTAGGACTAGCAGCTATAGGCCTAATAGAAAGAAGTATTTCGCCTTCTTATTTCTAACCTAACTTGTAATCCTTTTTTAATATCTATAGTATTATAGGACACCTGGGAGTTCTTTATTTAGATAGTTAATAGTAGTTAGTTATTAATATAGTAGACAAAGTTTAGTTTTTAAGAGAAATAAGCTATTTATTTTTAAATTTTTTATAGTAAGTGCTTAATTAAGAGTAGTTATATAAATCCTTGCCTCTTTTATACTTTAATTTTTGCTAGGTAGGCTCTAATTTATACTTATGCTATCTTAATTATTAGTAACGTCTTTATTTTGCTAGACAAATACTTTAAATTAGCATTTTAAATATATTTAGTTCTAAGCTTCTAGTCTTATTCAAATTTCTGCTAAATAAAATATTTGCTTTTTATTATTAATATATGTAAGCCTACTTCTATTTTGCTAGATAAGTTGCTGCCTTTATTTTACTAGATAGACTTTAACTTTGCATTTAATGACGCATTTTGTTGTTATATTAGTAGAGTCTGTTGCTATTCTCTATTGTTAGTGCTAACTTAGGTAACAAAGTCCTTAACATAGTCTATAGTAGAGAATAGTGCTTACCCTCTAAAAGTATAACTAGTAGTAATTCTAAAAGTTCTAGCTTTTTAAAAGTTCTTTTAAATTTTATACTTTTGTAAGATTATTATATTGTTCTTATAATAATTATGCACTAGTTTTTTTGTGCACTAAGTAGTAGAGTATATTTTTATAGGCTTTGCTATTTATACAAGTGTTAGAGTGTATAAAGACATACTACTATAAAGGCAAGAGATTACTAGAGACTAGATTATATAAAAACAAGGTTAGTAAGATAATAAACTTATTGTAGGTTAAGTATAAAGACTATTAGTAGAAGAAGAAGCCCCTTTTATAGTACTGTACAGGAGCTTAGCTGTAGAGTAAAGAAAAAATAATAAATAGTGTCTCTTTTTGTAAGATACTAACTAGGTTATATACTTTGGACTTAGATAGTTAAGCGTGAACTTAGTGTGCAGTAGGGTATCACCCTGTGCACTAGCATACTAACAGCTCCTCTTTAACTCACTAGGAAGGCTGCTTAACAAAAGTAAACACGGGCTTTAAAATTTACTACTATAGCTTTTAATATAGTAACATAGTAAAGTCTAACTTTACTTAATATAAGTAATTAGTCTTTATATTAAATAAGAAAAAAAATAGTCTAAGTATTATATTGTTTATATGCAAATTATTAATATATAGTACTATATAGTACAAGATATTTTAAAAGTAAAACATAGTAAGTAAAAAGCTTTTATAAAGTATTGCAGGCGCTTGCTGTAGCAACGTACGTGTTCTTACGCTCCTCTACCTTCTCTACTTTTATTATAATCTTGTTGCTAGCTATAGGCTAGCAATTACTGCTAAATACGTTTTAATTAGTATTGTTTTTTAGCACCTTTAGCAAATTTTTTAACCCTAATTTTGCTTAGTAGTTAAAGCTTTTCTGCTCTAAGCGCTTAGCGCGTAGACTTTATCTACTTACTATTTAAATTTTGTTAACTATACATAATCTTTTTCTAACTTTTGCAATTAATTAGTAGAGAGTAGCTGCTTTTTATTTTTTAGAAAACCTATTTTGACTACAAAAATAACTACCAACTTTAATACTTTAAAAATAAATAAATAAATAGCTTATACTTTGCAAGTAATTTTATAGCAAGCAAAATTTTTTTTTACTTTTCTACAAGATCTTTTAAGATCTATATAATCTTCTAACTAGTTAACTGCTTAACAAATAAGCATTAATTATTAAGAAAGACTACTTAGGCAAGCAATATAATTATAATATCTAGTTAAAGACACTTAATAATATTATGCTTATAATTAAAGGCTTTACTGTAAGAAGTAAGAGTTTATATTAGAAGAAGATTATTAAAATTTATTAAAATATTAACACTACTGCACTACCTTAGAGAGGGAAGTTAAAATATAAAGAATAGGTAATAGAGAAAGGAATTATAAGTAAAACGCTACTGCTATACACTTATAAGCCTAATAGATCAGCAAAGAGAGCTAGCTAAGAGCTAATTATAAAAGCTATTAAGATGCGTATAAGCGCTAACTTGCTAGCTAAGCTTTAGCTAGTAATTTTAGATACAGCAGCTTATATATATAGAATAAGCCTTACTAAAATTTATAGCTACTAATCCCCTAACTAGGTGCTTAAAGAATAGTTTAAAAAATAATTCTAATACTATTAACTACTTATAATTAGACACTAGACTGCTAATTTATGCCTAGACTAAAGTAGAATTTACGCTAATAGCTGCTAAGCCTTCTTATTAAATAGAGAGAAGGCAGCTAAGTAAAATTATTATAGATTTAAAGTTAATCTTCGCGGCGATATTAGTTATTTAGTTAGTTATTAGGCCTTTAATATATACTATATATAAGTCTGTACATTAAATAAAATAATTACTGCCTATAATATAACTTTTAATAAATATTTATTTTATAAAGAATATTATAGGGAAGAGTTACTAAGAAATTAAGTAATTTAAATTGTAAAACTTCTTTACAAAAGTAAGCTATTTAATTGAAATAATAATTTAAAAGCTGTTTTACTTGTTTAAAAAAGAGTAGATTAGCTTACGCAGCTAACTACTAAAACTCTTAAAAGTGATCCATTTACTATCTTAAGAAATAAGAAAAGCCTGCCTACTTAAAATAAAAGTAGATTAGAAAACGCTAAGTGAATAAAGTATAAGGCTAGTGCACTGTTAGTGCGTTACTTAAATTAGTAGTAAGATACTAGTCTTACTAATTTAAAACTAACTCTTAAACTAGAGACTTTAGAGAGCAACAACGTAATTAATTGCAGAGTATTTGATAGGTAAATAGTGGTGCGCTTACTTAGAAAAGCTATCTTATTAATATTTAAAGATATAAAGCTTTTTTTATATAAGCCTAATAGCTTATTACTAGTCTTATAGTCTAAGCTTAAAGACTTTAATATACTAGCTGATTAACATAGAACTCTTGCTTAGAGTAAGTAAGTTGTAGACTGTAAATTATTTAATAGTTTAAAATCCTAGGTTTCAGATAGTAGATTAAGTAAGTAATTATAAACTTAACCTTTACTCACTAAACGTAGTGCTAGAATTACTAGCAAAAGCCTTAATTAGCTTACGAATTATTGTTTTCTACTGCCTAAGTATAATAATGCAACTTAAGATTCTAATAATAAACTAAATAGTAAAAGTAGAGGTAGTGTCAACGCGTTAATTGCAAATTATAAGAATCTATTATAGAGGGGTGACAAAAATAAAAAGACGTTAGAAAAGTTATAGTTTTGAAATCTTTATATCTTAACAACTAGAGGGATTGTACTAAAAAGAGTTAGTGGTTTGGAAAGCTAAGATCTTTCTTTTTAAGTAAGACGACTTAGTAAGCTGCTTAGTTAGCACAGTTGTGCTTAACTCTTGCAGTAAAGATAAAGTTCAAAAACTCAAGATTAATAAAGAAAATAGCTTTTTTCTGAAAGTATAGAAATTGCTATTAGTTATATATATTAAATAATACTAGCTTATCTCTTTTATGTGTTGATTTAAACGCAATTGTAAGAAAAACTATTAGAAAATAGTGTAGAGATTGTTTTTAAGGTTTTTTGTAAGTAAATAACTAAAAAAGCTTACTAATACTTAGTGTACTAGCCTTTAGCTTTTTTATTATCTAAATAACGCCTTATTAAAGCTAAAATATAATTATTAATTGCCTCTTAAGGTAATTAATCCTATTCCTCCCTTATAGCAGCTTAAAGGCAGCTATACTTTTATAATTTTTTTCTTTACATAAAGAAGTAATAGGCCTTTTAGCTAAAGCGTCTTTTAATAAAGCCTACACGTTTTCTATAGAATTTAGATTAGGACTATAGGCAGAATGCTTAAAAAGCAATATCTTATTCCTAGAAAACTAAGATAAAACTTCTAGAGTTTTATAAATTTTAGCGTTTTTGTGCTGAAACTTCTAGCCTATATTAGGTTTAGTAAATCCTTTAATTATATAGAAAAAGATCGCAACTTTACAATTTAAATATAAAGTAATAAGCCTATAAGTAGGAAAAGACAGTGCATATAACTTACTTTCTTTATTTGCAGGTTTTACTATAGAAATTAAGATTTTTTTAATTTAGAGTAAAGTATCTAAAAGCAGTAGTAATTGAAAAGCTTTTAGTTACAACTAGTTTTAATCTACTAACTATCTAATTCGCTCCCTAAACTTAGACAGAAATATCTTAACCTCTAACTATATTAGTAAACCTGCTAAAAAATATTAAAATAATAGAAAAATAGTAGATGTATTTAAGTCTTTTTTAAGTAAATTAGCCTTTTTAAAGACTTACTTGTGTTACTAATAGAAACTGTTTTTCTTCTAAACTTATTTTTTTAACATAATTAATAGTATTTAGTCCTAGCACTGTACTTTTGCTTAATAGCAGACTTGTCTAAAATATAACTATTTTAAAGTTTTTATATTCAAGATTTTTAAGTGTTTGCCTAGCGTAAATATAACAATTTTAGGCCTTTTTAGTGTCTAAAGGCGTCTTTTTTTAAGAAATATTTACACAATTGTTCTCTTTTCTTAAAAAGCGTTGTAAGCTTCTAATAAAAAGATCTAGACTCTTTCCTTTAAAAGGACGTTAATTTGTCTTATTAGGACTTCTAGTAAGGTCTCTATTAAGCACTCTTTTTTCTTTATTTAAGATCTTTGTAGGACAACCTTTTTTAGGTCTTAAAGTAAATAGAAAAGGCTTTTTTTTGTTTAATTTGATGAAGAATATTAGTAATACTTCTAGAAGACTATTCTTGTATATTACTAATTAAAGAAATAGGCTTGTTTTGTAAATATAAAGTATAAACTTCTTGCTCAAATTAAGAAAAATTGCATGACATAGAGTGGATACTACAAATAGAGCAAGTTAGAATATAGAAGAGTAGTTAATATACTTAAAGATTACTAAGCTATTACGAAACTAGCGCTTACGTAATTAACTCCTATTTTTTATACCATTTAATTAAACTCAAAGAAAATAAGATATAAGCCTCTAAGATTAGCTTAGGTTATACTTACGTAAGCTTATTAAACTTAGTGTTTTAGTAGCAATTTTAACACGTTTATATAAAAGTTTTGCTAAAATATACTTTTAATTTTTTTTATCTCTTTTTAAGCAATATAAGATGCGCTATCGTGCTAACTAAGCAGCTTACTAAGTCGCCTTACTCAAAGAGGAAGCTCTTGGCTTTCTAAATTACTAACTCTTTTTTGTATAGTCCTTCTGGTTGTTGAACTATAAAGATTTCAAAACTAAAACTTTTTTAACGTCTTTTTATTTTTGTCACCCCTCTGTATATTCTACGGATGTTGGAGTGTATGAAGACATACTGCTACGAGGGCAAGAGATCACTAGGGACTAGATTATGCAAGAACTATGTTAGTAAGATAATATTCTTGTTATAAGTTAAGTATAAAACACTATTAGTAGAAGAAGATGCCTATTCAATAGCACAGTACAAGAGCTTAGCTATAAAGTAAATAAATAATAAATAGTGTCCTCCCCTCTATACTACACAGAGGAGACTATATATTTTTAAATTATATAGTTAAGCACTAACTTCGTGTGTAGCAGAGTATTACTCTATGCACTAGTACAAACCTCTTCTTTTTATAAGCTTAGCTTTATTAAGCTTACTATTCTGCATAAGAAAATAGGAAAAAAAACCGAAAAAAAAGGAAATTAAATAAAGAAGATATAATGTAGATACCTAGGTTGCTGCCTAGTATTAACATATCTTATATCTATATAGCGGCTACAAAATCTAGATGTCTAGAGAGCACCTAGATTCTATAGGCTTAGTAGTTCTTTTACTACATACCTAACAAGGGCATATCTTTATTATATTACTATTTCTTACTTCTTTGAACGCTTAATTTAGTAAAGTTCTTAAATAGTAGTAGTTAAAGCGCTTAGTTTAGGCGTAAGTGTAGTAGTAGTAGTAGTAGTAGCAGAAGCTTAAGTCTTAAATATTAATTAAAAGTAACTATAATAAGGCTGCCTAGTTAAAGTTGTAAGTACTAAAGTTTTATTGAAAATGACTATACTAAGTTAAAAGTGTGCATAAGGAAAGCTCTGTGTAGAAAAAAGTATAATAAAATTCTTACTTTTCCAAAAAACTTAGCGGTTGTTAGCTTTTAGGCTAAGCTCTTTTTAAAGGCGCTAAAGAAAATTATTTTAAGAAAATTAGTATTTTACTTATTTTAATTTTTTGTTATATAAAAAGAGTTCTATCTATAGTTAGTAAAGTATAATTAGTTAAGAAAACTTTAAACTAGGTCTATACAGAAAGCGTTCTTCTTTAACTTCTATACTATAAGCTATAAATTGATAATCTAGTGTAGGATAAAGCTGCAGTATCTTTTAATATAGTTGTTAATCTATTTTTTATTAGCGTTGTATAGCATATTATTAAGTTTCTTATAAAATAGAGAGTTTTCCTATTCAGCCTGTTCAACAAAAGCTTTCTAGATCTAGAACTTATACTTAATATAGATAATTACAAGAAATAGCTAGTTAATCTCTTTAAACTCATTATAATAACTAGAAAAAGTATTAAAAGATTAGTATGATCTTAGTAAGCCTTACAAATCTCTTTATATGTTTTTATTATAAGCACTTTTATTATACTTTAAAAAACTAGAATAAACTAGAAAAGAATAGTACAGCAATTGAAAGTATTAAGCCTAGAAAACTGAAAGGGTAGAAGAGGTAATAAAATTTCAAGTTATCCCTTTTTATAAATTAACTTTATTAATTAAAAGTTAAGAATTACCCTTTATATATCTTCTATTTAGTTAGTCTTGTCTTCTTATTCTTTAACAAGCCTATTTAACAATTTAATGCTTACATCTTTATACTGTGCCGATGCACAGAGTGATACCCTACTGCACACTGAGTCAGCGCTCAACCATCTGAGTCTAAGGTATATAACCTATTCGGTATCTCACGAAAAGAGGGGGGGGGGGGATCATTCCTTCACTCCACAGCTAAGCTCCTGTACTGTACTATGGAATAGGCTTCTTCTTCTACCGATAGTCTTCATACTCAACCCACAATAGGGTTATTATCTTACCAACCCCGTTCTTGCATGATCTAGTCTCTAGTGATCTCTAGCCCTCGTAGCAGTATGTCTTCATACACTCCAACACCCGTCCAATACCAGCGTAGGTATTCTAGCACATGCTCATAAAATCTTAGTAGCATCTATATATAGTTATTTTTATTTTTATTATTAAACAACATACTAATTGAAATTATATTAGCACTAAGGCCTTCTACTACAGCATACTTAAAGTTAAGTAAATAAACTTAAAGAAAGCCTAACCACTCTTTATAGCGTACTTAGCATAGTAAAAGTAAAAAACTAAAGTATACTCTTTATAAATTATTATATATCATAGCTAATATCTTAAGTTAGTGCGTATAGCTCATTACATAAGTAAGTAGTATATGTTGCGTAGCTACTTAAAGTTTAGTTTTTAATCTATATATTATAAATAGAAATAATACATCTTAAAAGTTTTGATAATAATATTATTAAGTTAAAAATTGTGAAATATCTTTATCTAAGTGTTAGTAATAATACTTCTTATACACTAGAATTCCATAGCCTGTAGTTAACCTTAATAATATTAATAATCTTATCCTAAGTTAAGATAGAGTAGAAATTAAGTCTAAAAAGTTAATATTAGTAGCTTAGCAGATTTTTCTCCTACTTTACTAAAAAATACTTACTAGTAAAAAGCTTAGAAATATCAAGATTAGATTAAAATTCCAACTAATAGCTTTATTTTATTTATAGTAAAAGCAGACACTTACGAAGTATATTAAGAAGCGTAGCTCTTTTAAAGAGACCAATAGCACTTACAGTAGTGCGCTTATAAATAAGGTATACGTAATTATATAACAAGTTATTAAAGTTAAGTAGTTGTCTAATAATAATTCTGTAATACTAGTTCTGAATAACCTAAATATAATAATAATTATTAATTAGCTTTTTTATATAGGCACACTTAAGCAGCGTAAATAACACTAAGGTAGAATTTACATAGTAGCATCTTATTTTAAAAGAAATAGTTTCTTAGTTTATTATATTAAGCTCTTTATCTACGTAAGTAGTATTATTAAGCTTAGTGTTTAGTTGTGTAGCTGCCTATTAGTATACTAGTATTATCTTTAGAGCACAAAAGCTTAGTAAAGGCAGTGGAGTAGAAACTAGTTAGTTACTAGTTCTAGTCCTTACACGTTCTGCTTAGATGTTAGCAGCATTACGCTTTTAATCATTTAACAGTCTTTCTTTTTATAAGTTTAAATGCCTTAACTATTATATATTTATTGACTCTGCTTTCTGCTAACATTCTTAAGGATCGCCTTAGTTGCTTAGTTATAATTAATAGACTACAACTCCCTAGAGTACAGGTCTTAAATATTATAAGCTTACTATAGCAATTAATAGATTAAGCTTTAAATAAAAGTCCTTTTAAGTTCTTGTAATGATATATATTTTTAGTAGATTGCGTAGAGTAGATTTTACTAGTTTTAGAGTCTTTAAATATAGCTATATACTTGAGGATCTTTTACTAAAAAGCATAGTAAGAGTTATCTTTCTCTTTATTGTCTTTAGCTCTAGCGTTAGGGCGTAGCTTTTATGCGCTATAAGTTACATTATCTTTTTTAACTTTTGCTGCTGTAGCAATCTTACGCAGGTCTTCTTTTTACTATTTATTAATATCTAAAAGTAGTTCTTTGCTGTAAGAGCTATTTTATATAGTAAAAGCATAAATATTCTTGTATAATAGCTTAATAGTCACTTAGTTTACTAGAAATACGTAGCGTTCTTTACTTTAGTTCTTTAAGTTAAGATAGTGTAGTGCTGCTGTATTAAGGAAGTAGGTAGTATTCTTAAAATCTATGCGTTATAGTACAAAAGCTATATTTATAAATTTTTAGTAGTCAAGTAGTATACAAAGTATGTAGATACTAATAAATTTTTTTAGAAATCTTACTGTTAGCTTCTTTACTATTAAGACTGTATTACTTAATTCTTTTGCCCATTTATCTTGTAACAAGGATACTATACTAATACTAAAATAGTGTTCTTAGAAACTTCTAACACTACTATATTTGTCTACAAGTTTTAAAAAATAAGCATAAAGGTCTTTTACTCTTAAGATAACTTTAAAGATTAAGTTAAATTAGTAAAAAACACTATAAAATCAGTAACCTAAAATAATGCGCTATTACTATAGAGTGTTTAAAAGAATCTTGTTTACTAAAGCTTAAATATTAGTAACTCTAATACTATTGCCAAGGTTTACAACCTTTAGTACTTTATCTTAATACTAAATAACTTTAAAACTATAGTCTACAAAATAGTCTTTTTTTTTATACTTACTTCTAGTTCCTTAAAACTCTTTACTAAACTTAGTATTTAAGGCAGTTGCTGCTATAGCTACTTGCCTTGAGCTTTATCTAACAAAGGCTAAGACATTGCTTAAGTAGGTTAGTTAGGAGTATATATATTCTCTTAGTCTCTATTAGACTAAGAGAAGAGATGTTACTATAGTTGTTGTCTTTAAAGGTTAATACTTAAGTAAAACAGTAGTAAAGTTAGTATAAAAGGAAGGTTAGCTAGTCAGTAAAGTTGTAGTTTTAATTTATGTATAGTAGCAGTATCCTACTAGTAGGTAGGTAAAAGTAAACGTAAACAGAGTTTATACTACGCTAAAATAAGTAAGTTTTGCAATAAAAATAGTAACTATAATTAGCTACTGCTTTGCAAATACAAGTAATTGGGTATAGTATTAGTATAGTAGTAAGGTATTGTAAGTTTATAAATTCTAAGTGCTTACTGTACACCTAGAATCTATAGAATAGGCAGCTTATACTTAAATCTTATATAGGAAATTAGTCAATAAGCAACTAAAGGTAAAAGTAAATATAGCATAGTATTTTCTCCTCTTTCTAAGAATATAAGCTGTTTTATAGCCTATAAGTTGCTAGTTGTATTAGTGTTAAAAACTACTTAAAATTAGCAAGGGCCTCCTTGAGTCTAGCATTAATCATTTGATTCATTACCGAAAGCTTCTTAGTAACCTAATTAGCATACTTATTAGAAAAAATACTAGAGATTAAGTGTTCTAAAGTATTGTGCAAAGTCCTTAAATGTAGTAAACTAAAGAACACTTTAGTTAATATTATTCTGCTCTAGATTCCTAACAATAGAGTATCTGTAGCCTAGCGTAAATTATTTTTGATTAAAAACTTTTATAAGTTTGTTGTAACGTAATTCTTCTAGTAGACAGTTAGGTTTAGCAAGTATACTAATATATTAGTTAAAAGATACTACACTAAAACAACGTACAAGCTGCCTATATCTATAAGCTTAAAAAGCAACTAGTAGAGATAACTAAGCGTAAAACTTAAAAGAGAAAGCAGGTTTAGTACAGCCGCACTATAGAGTACAGTAAAGCAGCATTGTTAGTAGCTAAAAGTGTAGCTGTAGATCGTACAGTGTTAAAGAGAGCACGTAGTAGTAGCAGTTAAGAAAGAGCCCAACCAGCTCAACGGCGCTATAGCAACTATAAGAAGACTAGGCACAATGCCCGTACGTGCCAAAAAGATGCAGAAGAAGATTCTAAATCTATTGCATGTGTGTCGCATGTAGATTCAATAGATAGGGTTAAGTAATTAACTGTTTCGTACGTGGTGTTCGCGATGCCAAGAAAAAGTGTCCGGATCAAAGTCTTTAGAGCTTATCTCTTTAAAAAAATATCGCGATAATAGCGGTTGTATGTGGTTCAATAGCCTCAAATTGAGATGCTGCTTTGGTGATGGTGAGCGGGCATTGCGCCGGGCGCTACGGTACAGATAGAGTGATACCGAAGTAAATCTAAGATGATTGAAAGGTTGCAATGTGGGGGTGGATCATATGCCGAATCGGCTCATAGGTTGCACGTAGGCTGGAAATGGGTAGCGTAAAGAACCAGCAGCAGTTGGAGTTGGGTTGGAGTTACTCCAGCGTGAGTAGGGTTGGGTTGTGATGGTAGAAGCTTTAGATTGCGGGGTTGCACGGACACTGTATCAAGCTGCGACCAGCGCGGGGGCCAAGCCTAGATGGCCTCGTAGCCATCGCAAGACCCTATTTTAGATTCGCTGATTGGCTAAAAAGATTCTCCGATATCCATCACAGTACGACCTGCGATCGGACAGATTCTCGCACATATAGCCTTGCTAGCTCCGCCGATCCGGACAATCTTAAAACTCTAATGAATTATACCTAAGCACCCTCTCCTAGATACGCTGATTGACCAAAGAGATATCCCGATCTGTGTTATCTTGTGTGCGAGATATGAAGCCGGTGATCGCGACATGAAGTTGTACACGTATTTGGAAGCATATTCCGACATCTATTCTATCAAAGCGATACAGCCTGCGCTCAAGTTCCACATGACTTTGGATATTCAGCCCTAGCTTGTACGCAGTTAGTCGCGCTGGACTCACAACACCTCTCTAAGCTTCTTAGTACATTGCTACTCGGCCAGTGTTAATCCATTGACTAAGTATCCAACCATGACATCTCTCTTTGGTGAACTACTTGGATACAAGTCGTTAGACGTCCCGAGCATTCTAGCGGCACTTGTAAGTGGTTCTGAATGACGATCCGACCATGCTCACATGAGATCAGCTCTTTTCGGGCATCGCTGCTTTTGTTCTACAAAGGCGATGGCTTCACCCGCTTAGCAAATATCCAGGTCCTTTGCTCAATAGTTTGAGCGAAATCCCAGCAGCTGTAGCGCTTTCATCGGGTCGTCAACAGGCCTACTACAGAAAACTTCACAGCAAGTATGGTAAGACGTACCCTACCTTTTCGCCTTACGTGGTGATCTCCAAGTCGATTCTTTCCTCGACTAACCTAGTTTGCGGTACTTAGGTGATATTGTCCGAGTAGCTCCAAATGAACTGAGCTTCGTGAATCCAGATGCATGGCAAGATATCCACAACCGGGTGAGTACATCTTTTCTTGTGTATCTATAAAGTTCATCTTGGTTGAATAACGCCCATCTCCACTTCCACAACGCTTACGGGTTCAATAGAAGCAGCCTCACATGGAAAAACATCCAGTATTCATTGGAGCTGTTCCGGCAGTCGGTGCTACAGTGGGCCTGAGCATGGCTCGACTGGCTAGCAAAGACCACAGCCGGCAGCGGAAGGCTTTAGGATACTCGTTCACAACTTCAGCCTTGATTCAGCAGCAAGCAGTTATTCTGAAACATGTCCGAAAGCTCATCTCTCAGCTGACCGTGTTCGCCCGTGACGGAAAGGAGATTGATATGACTGATTGGTGTAAGTAATAGCTAACCATCTTTGCATTCGATATCAAGAATATGCTGATGGACTGACTCAATTTTGTACAGACACCTACACAACCTTCGATCTCATGGGAGATCTTGCTCTTGGTGAACCCTTCGGATGCCTTGATCAGAGTGGACCAACCGAATGGTCGCGTGCAATCATTCACGTCTTTGTCAGTGGTGCCTGGGAACAGTCCATTCGACGCGTCGCTGGTATCGGTACTTGGCTCGAGTCGGCGCTCAAGAAACTGCTCATACCCAAAAAGGCCGCGCTCTGGCGCCTACTGCACTTCACCAAGTCGAAAGAAGCCACAGCAAAGCGTATCAAGGATGGAGAGCGTGACCATAAGGATCTTATGTACTTTGTGCTCAAGAACAAACAAGCCCGCCAGAACCTTTCCGACCAGGAGATCATGATCAATATGACTTTACTACTGAGCGCAGGCAGCGAGACGACTGCGAATACTTTGACAGCATGGACCTACTTCGCGTGTAGCCATCCGAAGGTGTACAAGCGACTTGTTGAAGAGGTTCGCAGCCAGTTCAAGAAAGCCGAAGATATTGTATGGGAAAATGTTCAGCCAAATAAGCTGCCGTACCTCGAGGCAACGATTGACGAAGCGATGCGCCTGGTTCCACCGCCATCTGCCAGCCAGCAACGGATGATCCCGCCTGGAGGAGCGGTTATCTGTGGCGAGTTTATTCCAGAGGGCTACGCTGTTGCGATTCCACCTGTCGCAATAAACCGCCTCGACATCAATTTCGCCAATCCTACTGAGTACCGCCCAGAGCGTTGGCTACCACGCACTGATATCGACTGGGACGACAGGTTTGCTGGTGATAAACTTCAAGCTTCGCAGCCTTTCTCAATGGGCCCTCGGGTATGTCCGGGCAAGCAGCTAGCATATTTTGAGCTGCTCTTGATTCTGGCGAGTATGTTGTGGCATTTTGATATGGAGCTGGCCAATGAAGCGGAGACCAAGGATGCGTGGACAATGGATGATGATATGAGGAACTTGAGGGGATACTTGACCTGGCTGAAGCCTGCTTTGCCTGTTAGACTACGGGAGGTCAAACGGGACGTGTAGCTATGATCTTACTCGTCGTTCACATCGGGTTATTACAATCAAGGCACTTACGTATGGTCGGAGGACGAATATCCCGTCTTATCGACTATATCAGCTATGCTCTCGAACATTTCACTACGTCGGTGTCAGGATCTGCGCGTCGTGAGGATGGATCGTGTGCTACGATGCAAAAGTACATACTGTAGGGTGACAAAAAGAAAGAGTAATTTTAAAAGTTACCTTTATTAAAAATACATAACTAAATACCCAGACTAGCTAGAACAATAATTTCTAAAGTTTTGGAAAGCGCATAACTTCCTCTTTAAGTAAGACTACTAGTGCACAAGCTTAGTCAGCAGAGAAAAGGAGCAAAAATGCTGTAGAAGCAGGTAGAAAAAACCCTCGATTAAACCTAGTAACGACTTTTTATTTACAGTATCTTTCTCGCTAAAAGAAATAAGTAGCATATACAAACCAAATATTTAGAATATTTCTGAGTAAGGTGTTATTTCAATTATTATTGCACAGTTAATATAGAAAGGATTTTGTAAAAGTTTTCTTATATTAAAGTGGCTAAAGCTAGTAACTAGCACTTAGTATACAGACCCTCAGCTGCTTTAATAGCTTAATAATGCCTAAGTAAAGAGTTAATACAATTTTTAATTGCTTATTGTATTATAAGGTCCTACTCTTCTAAAATTGCCTTTTCAAACAATTCTACTGCTTTGACGCTTTTACCTATGCCTAAACAGGCAATAGGCCTTTTACCTAGCGCGTTTTTAAGTAGACTCTAAACGTTTTCTATAAGATTTCAATTCAGGCTATAGGCAGAATGCTTAAAAAGAGGAATTTTGTTTCTAGAAAACTAGGCGATAACTTGTAGCGCTTTTTTAAATTTTAGCGTTATCCTGCTAAAATTTCTAGCCTAAGTAGCATTAGCTATAAGCTTTTCAAATATTAGAAATTATTTAAGAAATATAAAGTAACAATAAAGTTACTGTCATAGATAGTTGCGTGTTAGCTGGATTTGCCAAGCTCGCTTATTATTAGCTTGCCAACCTGCAATTGTGCTTATAAGGGGCTCCTTACCTGCAAGGAGCAACGCTTAAGGAGCGCATTAACACTGTAGAGAAGTAACGTAATAAACTTTAATTCTTGCAGCAATTATAAAAGTTATAAGAAGAAGTAGTATAACTAAAAGGGGTTAAATAAAGAAAAATCCTAAATATACTAACACTACTAACTATATTATCCTGCGCGCAGAACGCACTTAAAGTAATACTTACTACGCATGTGCAATGCGCGTTAAAACTTAAAGACCTAGCTAAATACTAAAGTAAAACTCTTAAGAAATATTATAAGTTTACTTATTTTTATAAAGTAGCGTTTTAGCTACTACTACAAGAATTTAAAAGAAATAATAATAAAGTAATTTAGGCAATGTAGTATTTTAAAGTAGACGCTTAAAAGCTCTAGTATACTTATTATAAGCGTTCTTTTAAAGCAAAGAAAGAAGTACTAACTTAAGATTACTTTAAGTAATACATGCTTAACTTACTTTTAGACTTTATTAACTATAGCCTTAAAATAATTAATACCTATGTGTATACTATATAGTAAAAAGATTAAACTAATTAATTATTTACAACTTATTTTAATGTTTTTAGAGATTAACTTTTAATATATAATAAGGTATAAAGAGTCTAGTACTTATTTATAAAACTAAGGCCTAAACTACAGCGTGCTATTACTAACTACTACTAGATTCTTATAACTAGAAAAAACTTTATCGCGCTTAGATTTACACTTAAATAGAATTTGCGTAGATTACTTATTGCGTATAATTAGTATTACTAAAGCACTTTTACAAAGAAAAAAAAACACTTCTCTATAGCTACTATACTAGACGCATCTAAGAAGCGTAAGAATAGTAATAATATTATATGCTTTAAGTACTAGAAGAAAGAACACTATGCTAACAAGTGCTAAAGCAGCAACCTTAATAAAGTTTTAGTTAATATAAACTAAGTAAGAAAAGGTTAAGCTTTGCTATAAACTTAAAATTAATAAGGCGCGTGCTAATAGATATTTTACTTAAAATGCAGCGTATGTGTTACGCACGTTTAGCAACTAAAGTAAAAAAAAAACTTTAAGTTATTTTAAACTTATAAGCAGATATTAGCCTTTTTAGTTAGAAAACAGCTATAGAAATAGATTTAAAACCTATCTAGAATGCAGAACTTCTCTGCCTAAGTTAAATTAGACTTTAAAGGTAGAACATATATATAGCTTATAAGCTCTAGCTACACTTAATAAATAATAATAGTGTAGAGCGTATTACAACAGTTACTGCGTATAAAGTAGACAAAGAGAGCGCACTACTACTGCTTAGCAACTTCTTCTTAAGCTAGAAGAGTATCTATATTTACTGCAGAAATTAGATGTAGTATTAAGGATATACAAAGGCAAATAATAACTTAGTAGCTACTAAAGCATTTCTAAAAAATGTAAGACTTATAAATTTAAGAACTTACTTTCTAAAAGTACTTTAAAGTAATAGCGCGTGTATTAAGCCTAAGGCATACATGCTAAACGTATTTATAGCGCAAGTGCAGCATATACTTAATACATTATAAAATTATACTAATGTTTTTCATAACAAAGCTACTAAAACTTTTCTATAACTAAAAAGCTTAAATTACGCAATTCTTATTTAATAAAGAAAAAAACTCTTTTATAGGTCTTTTTATACTTTTTTTTCTTATAAGCTTTAAGTGCTTAATAAATATATTAAGAAAGTACTAAAAAAAAAATAGATCTACTACAGCACTAGCCCTACAGGCGCTTTAATATTATTTATACTTAAAAAAAATAGGACTCTTTACCTTGGCGTAAATTATTAAGGTCTTAATGCTGCTATAATAGAAGATTATTACTTACTTTTTTTAATTAAAAAGATACTAGACTGCTTGTTAGGCGTACGCTACTACACAACATTAGATCTTAAAAACGCCTACTATTATCTAAGGATTAAGGTAGGAGATAAGTAGAAGACTGCTTTTAGAACATAATATAGACATTTTAAATATCTTATTATACCTTTTAGGCTTATAAACGCACTAGCAAGTTTTTAAGCCTATATTAATAAAGCTTTAAGAGAGCACTTAAATTATTTCTACATAGTTTGTCTAGATAATATTCTTATCTATACTTATAACTATAAAATTACGCTACACTAGTATACTATACGCGCTGTACTTAACTCTTTTTAAAGAGCAGAGTTATATATAAATTTTAAAATGTGTACATTTAATTTGAACAGAGTTTATTTTCCAGAATTTATTATTATAAGAAGTAAGATATACGCAGATCTAGCGCGTGTTACTACTTTTAAGTAATAGCCTACACCTACTAGTATTAAGAAGCTATAGTCTTTTCTAGAATTTACAAACTTCTATTAGTATTTTATTAAAAACTATACTATAGAAATAGTATCTCTTACAAGTATCTTAAAAGAGAAACAGGCGTTCTACTAGAACAAGGATATATATACTGCCTTTATAAGGCTAAAGTAATACTTTAAATGTACACTTATCCTACGCTACTTTAAAAATATACATATAATTTATATTAAGATAAATGCTTTAACTTTTGCTATCTTAGGCATATTATCCTAGCTTTTTAAGGACAAAAAGTACTATTTTATTACGTTTTACTTATAAAAACTATAAAACGCTAAGCTAAACTATAAAGTATACAACCTTAAACTTTAAGCTATTATATAAAGTTTTAAGAAATAGCAATACTACTTAGAAGGCGCTTAACATACTATTTAAGTATTAATAAATTATAACAACCTGCGTTTCTTACGCGCTATATAAAAGCTAAACTAGTATTAAGCACGCTAAGCTTTGTATTTAGAGGCTTTTAATTTTAAAGTTAAATTCTGCCTAAGGCATACAAACCTTGTAGATAGACTATAAAAAAGAGCAGATTATAAATAAGAGAACTTATTATTAACTTAACTATTACTTACACTACATAACAAACTTCTAGCAAAAGTAAAGTATAGTAAAATAGAAGGTTTTATAACTTAAGATAGCTAGAAAGGCGCATATAAAACGCATGTAGCTAATATTTATAGAATAAAAGGTATCTAAACTACTAGTGCTATAGAGTGTACACTATACGTACTATACTCTCTAGCTAGAGTATTAGTTAGTAGTAAACCTGCAATAGTAAAGTTAGAAGCTTTAATAAATAAACTAAGCTAGTTGCAATAAAGAGACGCCTTTACTTTATAGTAAGTTATAGACTTTAAGCAAGCAGCACGCACTTAAAATAGTAGTAGCGCGTAAGTATAGCACGTTAATAACAAAGAAGTTCTAAAATATAAAAGTAGAATTTATGTTCTACTAGAATAAGCTATTAGGCAGGAGATTCTATTATAGGATTACAACACGCGTATAGCAAGTTATATTAGCATATATAGAACTTATAAGCTTATTAGCAGGCTATATTATTAGCTAGAGCTAAGCTATATTATTTAGGATTACGTAAAGACCTGTGCAGTATACTAAAGGAGTAAAGCTCTAAGACATAGTAAATATAGTTAGTTATTACTATTACTAGCTTCTAATAAAATATTTAAGGAAGTAAGCTTTAACTTTATTATAGAGCTACTACTAGTAAAGGATAATAGTTTAGGTTGTATGTTTAATATAATCTTTGTAATTTTTAACTACTTTTTAAAAATAGCAATCTATATACTTATATTAAAAACGTAAGATGTAAAATTGTTTGTAGAGTTCTACTTTAAATATATTATTTTAGAATACAAAATCTAAAAGGGTATTATATCTAATAATAGTTTAATTTTTACTTTAGCATTTTAGACAGAAATATACTACTAATTATAAGTAAAGCGTAGGCTAAGCACAGCCTTCTACCTATAGACAGACAGGCAAACTAAACGCTAAAACTAAATAATAAAGTAATACCTAAAGACGTTCGCCTTTAAAAAATAGAATAATTAAATGTTACTTCTACTAACAGTACAATTCGCGTACAACAACTCTATCTACAAATTAACAAAGATAACACCCTTTTATATAGTATATAGCAAGTATCTATTGCTTACCTTGCCTTCTAAGGATAGCAGGCTAGAGAGAGAGGTACTAGACGCTGTAAATAGAGTGCAGCGTATACATAGTACACGTGCAATAGCAAGAAAACACTTTTTAGCAGCATAATAATATTAACGCTAATACTATAACAAAAAACATAAACTAAAAATTTTCTACTAAAAAGACTTAGTTTAGTTTAGCACAAAGAACATTAGCCTAGCCTACTAACTTAGCAAGAAGCTTTCTAGCAAGTTTATAAAACTATTCTAAGTACAAAAAGTAGTTACAATATCGGCTTACTAACTATAACTACTACCTTACTATTATATTTATAATGTTTTATACATTTTTTTACTAGAACAATAGAAATCGCGCAGTAGTTAAGAAGATAATACTTAAGTACTTAAAATTAGCCTTAAAGGTAAAAAGATCTAGGAAGTTAAAAAAATACTAAGAAAATAAATTAAAAATAGCTAGCTAGAGTATTAGTTGCAATAAAAGAGTTACAATAAATTATAAAATACTTAGACTTTAGTATTTCAGTTTAAGGATGTAAAAGAACTAATTAAAAAATATAAGTATTAATAAAGATTATTATATTTAAAGCGCGCTACAAAATTATACTCAACATTATTACTATGCCCCTAAGACGCAAAATTAAGTATCTAGAAAAAACAAAACTATAAGTACAAAAGTTACTTACCTCTACTTATTATTATAAATCTCCTTACTACTACTACCTATTTTATTATTATTATTACTACTACTACTTCTAACACTACTATCATAAGCGCCACCTGCACTTAGACTGCGCTTAAGCAGCAGCACATTATTGTTTCCTAAGCTCTTTTTATTGTTATTATTATTACTAGCAGGACTAGCAATTCTAGCTGTATAACTAGCAATTAACTTAAGAGCAGCTACTATACAGCACTACTTTACTAAGATTAAGCTTAAAAAATAAAGTAAGAATATTAGCACCTAAGTAGGCACTTCTAAAAAAGTACTAGTGTACACAGTAATATAGCAGTAGTTAAATAGCTTAAAGTTAAATTAGCGCTAGTAGCGCACAAGCTTAACACTAGTAGTAAGAATAGCAAAGTTAGTTCTTAAAGTATTAGCATTAGTAACTATAGTATTAAAATAAGAGCAAAGTTAATATAAATAATTTAAACGCCTATTAAGTGCTTTAAGAACTTATTTAAATTAGCTAAAGTGCAATTAATAGAATAAAAAACTTACTTTAGTATAACTACTATAGTTGCTTTTAGCATAATTAATATAATAATAATACTTAGTTTTTCTACAAATTTTTTTTAGCTTAGTAATATTTTATGTATAGTGTAAGTAAGTTGCGTGCAAAGTAATAAAATTAATAGCTTTTTTAAGTATACTAAACCTATATAGCTAAGCAACTTATAAGTAAAACTTCTTAACATACTTAGGATTTAGATAGTAGACTATAATAAAAATTAGAGCTTAGTATTAAAGTGTGTAATAAGTACGCTAATATTGCGTGTTAAGTATGTTAAGTAAGACAAGAACTATAAAAGATTTCCTAGAAAATTTCTTTATTACTATAGCAAACATTACTTTATATAAACTACTTATAATAATTATACACTCTTACTTTTACTTTTAAAAATTTTTAAGAAATAAACAACAAAATCTAAAAGTTACTACAATAATACTATAAAACTTAAACTATAAAGCTTACTACGCATTTAACTTATGAGTTATACGCGTTTTAAGCGCACGCAAGTTGCGCGTAGGACACGCTCTTTACTAAGCTATTCTTATATATAATTTAAGAAGTTTTAATTTAAGGCTATTAGGACGCTAGACTAGAGAGAGAGGCTCTATTATAGATAATTGCGTGTTAGCTAGATTTGCTAAGCTCGCTTATCTTTAGCTTGCCCACCTGCAATTATGCTTATAAGGGGCTCCTCACCTGCGAGGACACCTAATTGCTTAAAATATACACACGTTATTATTCTAGAGCTATCTCTTACTATCTTCTGTAGTGTAAAGCAAGTACTATTGCCTAAAGCCAACCCTTACAGTTATAGACTTAAAAGTTTTAGATAAAAGAGATTTTACTTCCCTTGTTTAAAAAGAGATTTAACAATAAGATTGGAAACCTCTTTTAAAGTATTAAGTACTTTAAGAAATTCTAGTATCTTTTAGTAATCTAGTTATGTGTAACTTAGATCTACCACCTAGGCAAATAGCTCCCCAAACTGAGATAGAAATATCGCGAGCTATATCTTAGTTAGCAGGCTAGCTATAGATTATCTAAAATACTAAAAACATACTAACTGTTCTAAAGAAATCTTTAGGTTAATTAAAATATTTTTAAACTTACATGTATTTGTAGTAGACACTAGTTCCTTGCTAAGTCGCTTATTTCTTTTTTTTTAGACCTATTCTTCCCTAGCGCCGTGTCCACGCTATATAAAAGACTTATTAGAAATTATGATTTTTTAAAGTTGATATTTTTTTAATTTTTAATAGTCATCTTAGCGCATTTCTTACAATCTAAAGATCTTTTCTGATTTGCAAGCTGTTTTTTCTTAGCAGTAGAATTAGAGTATTTCTCTGCTTTTAATAAGCGTTGTAAGCTTCTAGTTAAAAAAGATAAACTATTTTCTTCTAGAATACGCCTGTTTGTTTTCTTAGAGCTTCTTTCTAGGTCTCTATTAACCACTCAAATAGCTTTTTTAGAGACCTTAGCAGGGCGGCCTAGTTTAGGCTAAGAACGAGCAGGAAAAGTGTTTTTTTTAATACATTTTATAGTATTATAAAAAGATAAAGAAGGCTTTTTAGTATAGTACTAATAGCACTAATAGACTTTTGTTGTAAAGATAGAGAGTAAACTTCTTTCTTAAACTTTAAAAGTTTAATAGACATAGAGAGATAATAGAGAAGAGAAAATCTCAGGTAAGAAAGAGATTATTATATAGACTAACGCTAACCAAAGCTTACGTCATTTTAGCGCCTTTTTTTAGCGTTTTTTCTGTAATTTCTTCACCTAAAAAATAATAACATTATTAACTAAATTAAAAAATTGGCTGACGTAATACTAAGGTCAGCTAGTATTATATAATGTTTTTGTAGACATTTTTGTATGTTTAATAATAAGTTGTGACTAGATTTACGATGTGAGCCACCGGTCTTCGTGTCAAACGGGGAGAAGGACAGTCTAAGTATTGTATTATTTGTATGCAATACCGTGTGGTGTAGGAAATCCTAAAGGTAAGAAGCAGCAGGCAGGGAGCTTTTATAAAGTATTGCAGGCTCCCGCTGCGGTAACGTACGTGTTCTTACCCTCCTCCTCCTCTACCTCTATCGCAATATTGTTGCTAGCTATAAGCTAGCAATTACTGCTACACATGTTTTAATTAGTGTTGTTTTTAAGTACCTTTAGCAAATTTTTTAACCTTAATTTTGCTTAGTAGTCTAAGCTTTTTTGCTCTAAGCGCTTAGCGCGTAGACCTTGTCTACTTACTGTTCAAATTTTGTTAACTACACATAATCTTTTTTCAACTTTTGCGACTAATTAGTAGAGGGCAGCTGCTTTTCACTTTTTTGTAAAACCCATTTTGACTACAACAACAACCACGACCTGTAATACCCTAAAAATAAATAAGTAACTAGATACAACTAGATTTTTTCCCCCTCTTTTTAGTGCCTCTTATCACTTACTAGATGCTTACTAAGCAAGCTTCCTATTACTTTTACTCAAAGCGGAAGTTTTGCGCTTTTCAAAACTCTAAAATTTATAGTCTTAGCTCATCTAGTCATTGAGTTATATATCTTTAAACTAGGTAAATTTTAAAATCACTCTTTCTTTTTGTCACCCCTCTGTAGCTTTTTTCCACTATAATTAGCAAATTAACGTGTTTTATCAGTACCGTGTCCGTGCGCGTTTTGAGCCAGTTCATGTTTTGAGCCACCCCACCAAACTGAGATTTTAGAAAAATGAGGCTGTAGA
>WBOK01000411.1:0-53601 GCA_009289805.1 Alternaria gansuensis | reverse complement strand
TTTTAACCCTAATTTTGCTTAGTAGTCTAAGCTTTTCTACTCTAAGCGCTTAGCGCGTAGACCTTATCTACTTACTATTTAAATTTTATTAACTATACATAATTTTTTTTTAACTTTTGCGACTAATTAGTAGAGGGCAGCTGCTTTTTACTTTTTTAGAAAACATATTTTGACTACAACAACAACCACCACCTTTAATACCTTAAAAAAATAAAAGTATACTAAACATTATTATTACGCCCTTAAGGCGCAATTTAGGTATCTAAGTAAATAAAACTATAAGTATAAAAAAATTTACTTCTACTTATTATTAAGAATTTCCTTACTACTAGTATAAATCTTATTATTACTACTTATATTATTACTACTACTTCTAGATTATGCGCGCTACCTACACTAAGACTACGCTCTAGTAGTAGCTTGTTGTTGTTACCTAAGCTCTTATTATTATTATTATTATTACTAGCGGGATGTCACGGATAGTTGCGTGTTGGCTGGGTCCGCTAAACTCGCTTATTGTTAGCTTGCCCACCTGCAATTGTGCTTATAAGGGGCTCCTTACCTACAAGGATACTAGCAGGTATTATTGCTTAAGATATATACACGTTATTATTCTAGAGCTATCTCTTACTATTTTCTATAGTGTAAAGCAAGTACTATTACCTAAAGCCACCTCTTACAGAATAATACCTCCTCCTATAGGCTAATAGTTTAGAGATAGCTCTTTTAACGCAATTTAACACCTAAAGTAATTAAAGAAGCTAGAGCTCTACTGCAATTAAACTCTTTAATTCTTCTTAAACTTTATTAAGGCCTGCTATACTTAAGAAGCCTAAAGAGTGTACTTAAGGCGCATCTATAATGCTTAAGAAGCATATTAATGCTATAAAAAAGTAATGTAATAAACTTTAATTCTTGTAATAATTATAAAAGTTAAAAAAAAAAGTAGCACAACTATAAAAAGTTAAATAAATTTTTTTTTAAATATACTAATACTACTAACTATATTATCTTGCGCGTAGAACGCACTTAAAGTAATACTTACTATATATATATAATACGCGCTAAAACCTAAAAACTTAGCTAAATACTAAAGTAAAACTTTTAAAAAATATTATAAGTTTACTTATTTTTATAAAGTAGTATTTTAGCTACTGCTACAAAAATTTAAAAAAAATAAAGTAATTTAAGTAATATAGTATTTTAAAGTAAATACTTAAAAGCTTTAGTATACTTACTTTAAGTATTTTTTTAAAGTAAAAGAAAAAGTACTAACTTAAAATTATTTTAAGTAATATATACTTAACTTGCTTTTAGACTTTATTAACTATAGCTTTAAAGTAGTAACTGTGTATATATATGCTATACAGCAAAAAAATTAAACTATTTAATTATTTATAACTTATTTTAATATTTTTAAAAATTAACTTCTAATATATACTAAGTATAAAGAGTCTAGTACTTCTTTATAAAACTAAAGCTTAAACTATAACATGTAATTACTAACTACTATTAAATTTTTATAACTAAAGAAGATTTAATTATGCTTAAATTTATACTTAAATAAAATTTATATAATATACTTATTATATATAATTTACTTTACTAAAGCACTTTTACAAAAGAAAAAAAAAACTTTTTTATAACTACTATACTAAACGCACCTAAAAAGTATAAAAATAGTAATAATATTACATACTTTAAGTGCTAAAAAAAAGAACACTACGCTAATAAGTGCTAAAGTAGCAACTCTAATAAAGTTTTAGTTAATATAAACTAAATAAAAAAAAGTTAAGCTTTACTATAAACTTAAAGTTAGTAAAGCGTATGCTAATAAATATTTTACTAAAAATACAGTATATATATTACGCACGTTTAACAACTAAAGTAAAAAAAAAAACTTTAAGTTATTTTAAATTTATAAGTAGATATTAGCTTTATTAGTTAAAAAATAGCTATAAAAATAGATTTATAACCTATTTAAGATATAGAACTTTTTTATTTAACTTAAATTAAACTTTAAAGGCAAAACACATACGTAGTATATAAGCTCTAGCTATACTTAATAAATAATAATAGCGTAGAGCGCATTACAAAAGTAACTACATATAAAGTAAATAAAAACAAAGTACTACTACTACTTAGCAACTTATTTTTAAGCTAGAAAGGCATTTATATTAACTATAAAAGGTAGATATAGCGTTTAAAATATATAAAAGCAAATATTAACTTAGTAGCTACTAAAGTATTTTTAAAAAATATAAAACTTATAAATTTAAAAACTTACTTTCTAGAAGTACTTTAAAGTAATAGCGTAAGTATTAAGCTTAAAGCACACGTACTATATATATTTATAGCGCAAGTGCAGCGTATACTTAATACATTATAAAATTATACTAATATTTTTAATAATAAAGCTACTAAAACCTTCTTATAGCTAAAAAGCTTAAATTACATAATTTTAATTAAATAAGGCAAAGAACTTCTTTATAGGCCTTTTTATACTCTCTCTTCTTGTAAGCTTTAAGTGCTTTATAAATATATTAAGAAAGTACTATAAAAGAGATAGATTTGCTATAGCACTAGCTCTATAGGCATAATAATACTATTTATACTAAAAAAAGATAGAACTTTTTGCCTTTGCGTAGATTATTAAGGCCTTAATGCTGTTATAATAAAAGATTATTGCCTGCTCTTTTTAATTATAAAGACACTAGACTGCTTGTTAGGCGTACGCTACTACACAATATTAAATCTTAAAAATACCTACTATTATTTAAGAATTAAGGCAGAAGATAAGTAGAAGACTACTTTTAAAACATAATATAAATATTTTAAATATTTTATTATGCCTTTTAGGCTTATAAACGCCTTAGCAAGCTTTTAAGTCTATATTAATAAAGTTTTAAGAGGGCACTTAGATTATATATACGTAGTTTATTTAAATAGTATTCTTATCTATACTTATAATAATACTATTGTGCTATACTAGCGTGCTATACGCGCTGTACTTAACTTTTTATAAAAAGCAAAGTTGTATATAAACTTTAAAAAGTGCATATTTGCTTTAAGCAAAGTTTATTTCTTAAAATTTATTATTATAAGGAGTAGTATTTATATAAATCTAGCGTGTGTTGCTATTATTAAATAGTAGCTTACACCTACTAATATTAAAGAGCTGTAGTCTTTTTTAAAATTTATAAACTTTTATTAGCGTTTTATTAAAAACTATGCTATAAAAATAGCACCTCTTATAAATATCTTAAAAGAGAAATAAGCATTTAACTAGAATAAAAATATATATACTACTTTTATAAAGCTAAAGCAACGCTTTATATATACGCCTATCTTACGCTATTTTAAAGATACACGTATAATTTATATCAAAATAAATGCTTTAACTTTTACTATTTTAGGTATATTATCTTAACTCTTTGATAAAAAAAGTAGTATTTTATTATATTTTACTTATAAAAACTATAAAGCGCTAAGCTAAACTATAAAGTGTACAGCTTTAAACTTTTAGCTATTATATAGAGTTTTAAGAAATAGCAATACTGTAAGAGGTAGGCAATAGTACTTGCTTCACACTACAGAAGATAGTAAGAGATAGCTCTAGAATAATAACATGTGTATATTTTAAGCAATAATACCTGTAGGTATCCTTGCAGGTAAGAAGCCCCTTATAAGCACAATTGCTAGTAGGCAAGCTAACAATAAGCAAGTTTAGCAGACCTAGTTAACACGCAACTATCTATAACAAAGCCTCTCTCTTTAGTCTAGCGTCCTAACAGCTTTAAGATCTCCAAAACTCGCAGCGATGCGCAGGTGCGAAGGTTTTGGTGTTCTGATTAGTCAGACCCATCTGTCAGCATTTTTACCAGCCTAATATTTACTGTGTCTTAAAGCTTTACTCTTTTAGTATACTATACAGGTCTTTATGTAATTCTAAATATTATAGCCTAGCTTTAGCTAGTAATATAGCCTACTAATAAGCTTATAAGTCTTACGTGCGCTAAAATAACCTACTATACACGTGTTATAATTCTGTAATAGAATCTCCTGCCTAATAGCTTATTCTAGTAAAATATAAATTCTACCTTTGTATTTTAAGACTTCTTTATTATTAACGCGCTATACTTACGTGCTACTACTATTTTAAGTGTATACTACTTATATAAAGTTTGTAACTTACTGTAAAGCAAAGGCATTTCTTTATTATAACTAGCGTAGTTTATTTATTAGAGCTTTTAACTTTACTATTATAAGTTTACTACTAACTATTACTCTAGCTAGAGAGCGTAGTACGTATAGTGTACACTTTATAGCACTAGTAGTTTAAATATTCTTTGTTCTATAAATATTAGCTACATGCGTTTTATATACGCCTTTCTAGCTATGCTAAGTTATAAAACTTTCTATTTTACTATACTTTACTTTTGCTAGAAGTTTGTTCTGCAGTGTAAGTAATAATTAAGTTAATAATAAGTTTTTCTATTTATAATCTACTTTTCTTAATAGTCTGTCTACAGAGTTTATACGCCTTAGTGCTCTCTTAAAGCTTTATTAATATAAGCTTAAAAACTTGCTAAGGCATTTGTAAGCCTAAAAAGCATAACAAGATATTTAAAATGTCTATATTATATTTTAAAAGTAGTTTTCTACTTATTTTCTGCCTTAATTCTTAAATAATAGTAGGCGTTTTTAAAATTTAATGTTGTGTAGTAGTATACGCTTAACAGGCAGTTTAGTGTCTCTCTAATTAAAAAGAGTAAGTAATAATCTTTTATTATAATAGCATTAAGGCCTTAATAATCTACGTAAAGGCAAAGAGTTCTATTTTTCTTTAGTATAAATAGTATTAGTGCGCCTATAAGGCTAGTGCTGTAGCAAATCTATTCTTTATATAGTACTTTTTTAATATATTTATAGAGCACTTAAAGCTTATAAAAAGAAAAAGTATAAAAAGGCCTATAAAAAAGTTCTTTTCTTTATTAAATAGAAATTACGTAATCTAAGCTTTTTAGCTATAAAAAAGTTTTAGTAGCTTTGTTATTAAAGATATTAGTATAATTTTATAATATATTAGGTATACGCTATACTTACGCTTTAAATACGTTTAGTATATATACTTTAAGCTTAATATATGCGCTATTACTTTAAAGTACTCTTAAGAGGTAAACTTTTAAATTTATAAGTTTTGCGTTTTTTAAGAATGCCTTAGTAGCTACTAAGTTAATATTAACTTTTATATATTCTTAACGCTACATCTGCCTTTTATAGTTAATATAGATGCCTTTCTAGCTTAAGAAAGAGTTACTAAGTAGTAGTAGTGCTTTCTTTTTATCTACTTTATACGCAGTAACTTTTGTAATGCGCTTTACGCTATTATTATTTATTAAGCGCAGCTAAAGCTTATATACTATATATATGTTTTGCCTTTAAAGTCTAATTTAACTTAAGTAAAGAAGTTCTACATTTTAAATAAGTTTTAGATCTATCTTTACAGCTGTTTTTTAACTAATAAAGCTAACATCTACTTATAAATTTAAAATAACTTAAAGTTTTTTTTTTTACTTTAGTTACTAAACGTGCGTAACATATACGCTACATCTCTAGTAAAATATTTATTAGCACACGCTTTACTAACTTTAAGTTTATAGTAAAGCAGAATTTTTTCTTGTTTAATTTATATTAACTAAGACCTTATTAAAGTTGTTGCTTTAGCACTTATTAGTGTGGTGTCTTTTCTTTTAGTACTTAAAATATACAATATTATTACTATTCTTACGCTTTTTAGGTGCGTTTAGTGTAGTAGCTATAAAAAAGTATTTTTTTTTTTTTTGTAAAAGTGCTCTAGTAAAGCAGATTATATATAATAAGTGCTTTGCGCAAATTCTGCTTAAGTATAAATTTAAGCGTAATAAAGTCTTCTTTAGTTATAAAGATTTAATAGTAGTTAGTAATTATATATTATAGTTTAGGCCTTAGTTTTGCAAAAAAGTACTAGACCCTTTATACCTTAGTATATATTAAAAGTTAATTTTTAAAAACATTAAAATAAGTTATAAATAATTAAATAGTTTAGTCTTTCTACTATATAGCATGTATATACGTAGTTACTACTTTAAAGCTGCAGTTAATAAAGTTTAAAAGTAAGTTTAGTATATATTACTTAAAGTAGTCTTAAGTTAGCACTTTTTTCTTTACTTTAAAAGAACGCTTATAGTAAGTATACTAAAGCTTTTAAGAATTTACTTTAAAATACTATATTACTTAAATTACTTTATTATTATCTTTTTTAAATTCTTATAGTAGTAGCTAAAACGCTACTTTATTAGAATAAGTAAACTTATAATGTTCCTTAAAAGTTTTACTTTAGTATTTAGCTAAGTTTTTAAGTTTTAACGCGTGTTGCACATGCGTAGTAAGTGTTGCTTTAGGTATATTCTATACGTAAAATAATATAGTTAGTAGTATTAGTATATTTAAAATTTCTCTTTGTTTAACTTCTTTTAGTTATACTACTTTTTCTTCTAACTTTTATAATTATTATAAAGATTAAAGTTTATTGCGTTACTTTTTTATAGCGTTAATGCGCTTCGTAAGCGTTGTAGGTACGCCTTAGGTACGCTCTTTAAGCTCTTTAAGTGTAGCAGGCCTTAATAAGGTTTAAGAAGGATTAAAGAGTTTAAATATAGTAGGGCTTTAACTTTCTTAATTACCTTAAGTGTTAGATTGCGTTAAGGGAGCTATCTCTAGACTATTGGCCTATAGGAGGAGGTATTATTCTGTAAGGGGTGGCTTTAGGCAATAGTACTTGCTTCACACTACAGAAGATAGTAAGAGATAGCTTTAAAATAATAACGTGTGTATATTTTAAGCAATAATACCTATAGGTATCCTCGCAGGTAAGAAGCCCCTTATAAGCACAATTGCTGGTAGGCAAGCTAACGATAAGCGAGTTTGGCGGACCTAGTCAACACGCAACTATCCGTGACAAATACTACTTAGAAGGCGCTTAATATACTATTTAAGTGTTAATAAATTATAATAACTTGCGCTTTTTATATACTATATAAAAGCTAAACTAGTGTTAAGCATACTAGGCTTTGTATTTAAAGGCTTTTAATTTTAAAGTTAAATACTACTTAAGGCGTATAAACTCTACAGGTAGACTATTAAGAAAAGTAAATTATAAATAAAAAAACTTGTTATTAACTTAACTATTGCTTATTCTATAGAACAAACTTCTAGCAAAAGTAGAGTATAGTAAAATAAAAAGTTTTATAACTTAGTATAGCTAAAAAAGCATATATAAAACGCATGTAGCTAATATTTGTAAAATAAAAAGTATCTAAACTACTAGTGCTATAGAGTGTATATTATATGTACTACGCTCTTTAGCTAGGGTATTATTTAGTAGCAAACTTACAATAGTAGAGTTAAAAGCTTCAATAAATAAACTATGCTAGTTATAATAAAAGAACGCCTTTACTTTATAGTAGGTTATAAACTTTATATAAGCAGTACACACTTAAAATAGTAGTAGCGCGTAAGTATAGCGCGTTAATAATAAAAAAGTTTTAAAATATAAGAGCAGAATTTACGTGTTACTAAAATAAGCTATTAAGCAGAAGATTTTATTACAAAATTATAATACGCGTATAATAAGTTATTTTAGCGCACGTAGGACTTATAAGCTTATTAGTAAGCTATATTACTAGCTAAAGCTAAGCTATAATGTTTAGGATTATATAAAAACCTATATAGTATACTAAAAGAGCAAGGCTCTAAGACATAGCAAATTTAGTTAGTTATTACTATTACTAATTTTTAATAAAATATTTAAAGAAGTAAGCTTTAATTTTATTATAGAGCTATTACTAGCAAAAAACAATAGTTTAAGTTGCGTATTTAATATAATCTTTGTAATTATTAACTGCTTTTTAAAAATAGCAATTTATATACTTATATTAAAAGCATAAAATATAAAATAATTTGCAAAATTTTAGTTTAAATATAGTATTTTAAAATATAAAATTTAAAAAGATATTATATCTAATTATAGTTTAATCTTTACTTTAGCGTTTTAGACAGAAATATGCTACTAATTATAAGTAAATCGTAGGCTAAGTACAGCCTTTTACTTATAAATAAATAAGCAAACTAAACACTAAAACTAGATAATAAAGCAATACTTAAGAATTTGCCTTAAAGAAATAAAATAATTAAGAATTACTTCTACTAACTATATAATTTGCATACAACAACTCTATTTATAAATTAATAAAGACAACACTTTTTTACGCAGTATATAGCAAGTATTTATTACTTATATTGCCTCTTAAAGATAGTAGGCTAGAAGAGGAGGTACTAGACGCTGTAAACAGAGTGCAGCGCGTGCATAGCGCATATATAATAACAGGAGAATACCTCTTAGTAGCATAAGAATAATAATACTAATACTTTAATAAAAAATATAAACTAAAAGTTTTTTACTAAAAAAACTTAGTTTGCCTTAGTATAAAAAATATTAGCCTAGCCTACTAACTTAGTAAGAAGCTTTCTAGTAAGTTTATAAGACTATTTTAAGTATAAGAAGTAGTTAAAACGTAAGCTTACTAACTGTAACTACTATTTTATTATTATATTTATAATGTCTTCTATGTTTCTTTACTAGAGTAATAGAAATTGCGTAGTAGTTAAGAAGATAATACTTAGGCACTAGAAATTAGCTTTAAAGGTAAAAAGATTTAGAAAGTTAAAAAAATATTAGAAAAATAAATTAAGAATAGCTAGTTAGAATATTAGTTACAATAGAAAGGTTATAACAAATTATAAAATACTTAGACTTTAGTATTATAGTTTAAAAATATAAAAGAACTAATTAAGGAATGTAAAAATAAACAAAGATTATTACATTTTAAGCGTGCTAAAAAAGTATACTAAATATTGTTGCTGCGCCCTTAGGGCGCAAAAATTAGGTATTTAAAAAAAACAAAATTATTAGTATAAAAATAAACTACTTCTACTTATTATTATAAATCTCCTTACTACTACTACCTATTTTATTATTACTACTACTTCTAGCACTACTGTTATAAGCGCCACCTGCGCTTAGACCGCGCCTAAGCAGCGGCTTATTATTGTTACCTAAGCTCTTATTATTATTATTATTATTACTAGTAGGACTAGCAATTCTAGCTGCATAACTAGCAATTAACTTAAAAGTAGCTACTATATAGCACTACTTTACTAAGATTAAGCTTAAAAAATAAGGTAAAAATATTAGCACCTAAGTAAGAACTCTTAAAAGAGTACTAGTGTGCGTAGCAATGTAGTAGTAGTTAGAAAGCTTAAAGTTAAATTAGCACTAGCAGCGCATAAGCTTAACACTAGTAGTAATAATAGTAAAGTTAGTCTTTAAGGTATTAGCATTAGCAACTATAGTATTAAAATAAAAGCAAAGTTAATATAAATAATTTAAACGCCTATTAAGCGCCTTAGAAACTTATGTAAATTAGCTAAGGCGCAGTTAATAAGATAAAAAAACTTACTTTAGTATAACTACTATAGTTGCTCTTAGCATAATAGTTGTAATAATAATACGTAGTCTTTTTATAAATTCTTTTTTATTTAGTAATATTTTATATATAGCGCAGACACGTTATATACAAAGTAATAAAATTAGTAGCTTTTTTAAGTATACTAAACTTATACAGCTAAGAATTTTGTAAGTAGAACTTTTTAATATACTTAAAATTTAGATAGTAAACTATAATAAAAATTAGAGCTTATTATTTAGTTATGTAGTAAGTGCGTTAAAGTTACGTGTTAAATGTGTTAATTAAGATAAAAATTATAAAAAATATACTAGAATATTTCTTTATTACTATAGCAAACATTACCTTATATAAACTACTTATAATAATTATACACTTTTACTTTTACCTTTAAAAATTTTTAAAAAATAAACAAATAAAATTTAAAAGTTACTATAATAACGCTATAGAACTTAAACTGTAGAGCTTGCTATGTATTTAACTTACAGGTAACACGCGTTTTAAGCGCATATAACTTACGTGTAAAACACGCTCTTTGCTAAGCTATTTTTATATATAATTTAGGAAGTTTTAAGTGAGGCTGTTAGGACGCTAGGCTAGAGGGGGAGGCTCTGTTATAGATAGTTGCGTGTTAGCTAAGTCCGCTAAACTTGCTTATTATTAGCTTGCCTACCTGCAATTATGCTTATAAGGGGCTCCTTACCTACAAGGATACTAGCAGGTATTATTGCTTAAGATATACACACGTTATTATTCTAGAGCTATCTCTTACTATCTTCTGTGGTGTGAAGCAAGTACTATTGCCTGAAGCCACCTCTTACACGGGACTAGTAATCTTAGCTGCATAACTAGCAATTAACTAAAAAGTAGCTACTATATAGCGTTGCTCTACTAAGATTAAGCTTAAAAAATAAGGTAAGGACGTTAGCACCTAAGTAAGTACTTCTAATAGAGTACTAGTATACGCAGTAATATAGTAGTAGTTAGAAAGCTTAAAGTTAAATTAGCGCTAGCAGTGTATAAGCTTAACGCTAGCATTAATAATAGTAGAGTTAGTCCTTAGGGTGTTAGCATTAGTAACTATAGTATTAAAATAGGAGCAAAGTTAATATAAATAATTTAAACACTTATTAAGCGCCTTAAAAACTTGTTTTAATTAGCTAAGGCGCAGTTAATAAGATAAAAGACTTACTTTAGTATAACTACTATAGTTACTTTTAGCATAATAGTTGTAACAATAATACTTAGTTTTTTTAGAATTTTTTTTTTATTTAGTAATATTTTATGTATAGCGTAGGCATGTTGTGTACAAAGTAATAAGATTAGTAGCTTTTTTAAGTATACTAAACTTATATAGCTAAGTATTTTGTAAGTAAAACTTCTTAATATACTTAGAATTAGAATAGTAGACTATAATTAAAATTAGAGCTTAGTATTAAAGTGTGTAATAAGTGTGCTAATATTACATATTAAGTGTATTAAGTAAGACAAAAACTATAAAAAATATACTAAAATCTTTTTTTATTACTATAACAAATATTACCTTACATAGACTACTTATAATAATTATACACTTTTACTTTTACTTTTAAAATTTTTTAAGAAATAAACAATAGAATTTAAAAGTTACTATAATAACGCTATAGAACTTAAACTATAGAGCTTGCTATACATCTAACTTATAAGTAATATATGTTTTAAGTATATACAACTTACGCGTAAAACACGCTCCTTGTTAAGCTATTCTTATATATAATTTTAGAAGTTTAAGTTAAGGCTGTTAGGACGCTAGACTAGAGAGAGAGGCTCTGTTACAGATAGTTGCGTGCTAGCTAGATCTGCTAAACTCGCTTATTGTTAGCTTACCTACTTACAATTATGCTTATAAGGGGCTCCTCACCTGTAAGGATACCTACAGGTATTATTGCTTAAAATAATACATATGTTATTGTTTAGAGCTATCTTTTATTATCTTCTGTAGTGTAAAGCAAGTACTATTGCCTAAAGCCACCTCTTACAGTTTTCTTAACTAACACTTTATAATTTTATTAATTGCGCTTTATATGCGCGCTTATCCCTCCTATAATAATACTATATTATATACAATTTGCTACGCGCCTTTACTTAGCTAGTAAATTTTTTTATCTAATAAGCTTATTAAGGACTTATGACAGTTTCAAATTCTTTATTAAATAAGTGTAGCTTACGCCTTAATTTTGCGCGTATTACGCAGTGTCTGCGCTTTTTATGTGCCCTGCTTTAGTAGTAATAGTACTAAGGTCTGCAACTTTATGTTAAGCTTTAATAAAATAGCTTATAAGTTATATAAAACTAGCCTAGCACCTTTAAAGCCTGCCTTAATATTTTCTACTATTAAAAACTGCTTAAAAGCTAGTTTAAATACTTAGAGAAAGGTTTCTTTACTAACAAAGTGTATATAGTTGCGTACTAAGGCTAAAATCTAGTTACTATACTTACGCTTTAATAGCGCAAAACAGCTAATATTAAAAGGCTATAGTCAATGCAATAAGTGTAGAAGCAAAGAAAAAAGAATTATTTTCTTCTTCTTATAAAGACTCTAGAATTTAAGCAAGCTATAACTTTTATAGCTATTTATAATAAGCAGCTAGTACGCACCTATAGCGCTCTACTTTATATACTTATTAAAATGCTCTAACTAGGCAAGAGCAAGTTAGTTATTAGTCTAGCTATTAAGACTTACTTTAAAAATATAATTATAAAGTAGATTTTTAACCTAGATATTAATAAGTACGCTTCCTACAAAAACAATAAAGAGAAGAAGTAGGTGCTTTACAGCACTTATACTTTAGATAATAGTAACTTACTTATAGTTACTTAGCTAAAATTTTTTCTTTTTTTCTAATTCTTTTAAGCTTATAATAACTATTTATAATAAAATCTTGCTTATGATAAAGCTAGTCTTATTAAAGTTATAAATATTATTGTTTTTAATCCTCTACTTCTGTTTTATCGCCTGCACTAAGCTAAACTAGCGTTTAATAAGCGCTAGATCTTTGCAGGTAGTACGCTAGTAATTATATAGCTAGCTCTAGCGCGTATAGAGCTTAGAAGTCCTCTTAATAAACTTATTAACTTAGTTTTTCTTAATAGGCTTACTACCGCGCTTATATAGTAGTTTATTAGCTATTTCTTAAATAGTAGCCTTTGTAGAGGTAAATTCTTTTACAAACCTGTTAAGAATATGCTTTACAACAGCCTTTTTTTTTAATGTATTTATACACTTTACGTACGCTACCTAGTCGTGTCGCGTGTGTTTTTTATTATATTGTTAGGCTAGCATTCTTTAGAGAATATTATATAGCTTTGTAGCTTAATTAACGCTTTAAACGCGTCTTGTATTAAGATTAAAGATAGTAAGCTGTATATTAGCTTTAGTATAGAACAAATAACGCGCTTGTGGTTAAGACATAACGCGAAGTTGAAGCGCAGGTGTCGCGCTTAGTGTTCGCTTAGCCACATACCGGGTTAGCTACTAACCCGGGAAACACGTTAGTTTATTTAATTAAAACTATATTCTTTTAATTCTTATTAAGTGCGCTTAGGTCTTTTAAGATTACTTTGTTATATAATTTTTCTCATTTAGCTAACTTGTGTTATTTTAGCTGTTTTTCTTTTTATGCGCGTAATTATACTAATTCTTAGTCTAGGGTAGCTTTTTTTTAGGCCATCCTAGCTTTTTCTAAGTGGATATAAATATTTTAGCGCAATTAAAGATTAATACGTGTTACTTTTTTTATCTTTATTTATTTCTTAGTTAGTAGATGCTTGTTCTTATTTCTCTTTACAAATAGGTGCTAGTTCTAATAATTTTATTTCTTAGGCTTTTTAGTTAAATAATCTTTTTTTATTATTAGTAAGAGTATAGACGCGGCTATTTATATAAGTAGATTAAGCACTTATTGTATAGCACAAGCGTATCTACAAAGATTAATTTAAATGTAAAGCGTAATACTAAATAAGAATATAAAATGCTAAAGATATAGAAATAATAGTATATTGCCTGTAGATAAGAGACAAATTAATATTGTCTTAACTACAATATTGTATCTCTACTTATACTAAGGTAATCTAGGGTTATATAACCTATTTGTTGTCAGCCATAGGCTGGCAATCGCCGTTGGACACGTTTCAACTGGTGTCGTTTTTTGGTACCTTAGCAAATTTTTTGACCCTGATTATCGCTCGGTGGTCTGAGCTTTCCTCCCAGAACTCATCCACCAACGGTTCGAATCTCGTTAACTACACACAATCTTTTTTTTCGACTTTTGCGATTAATTAGTAGAGGGTAGCTGCTTTTCACTTTTTTGGAACCCCATTTTGACTACAAGAACAACTACCACTTTTGACACCTTAAAAAATAAATAAATATAACCTATTTAGACCTAACCTAGTTGCGTCTGACCTCAGCCATGCTGAACGGATCTGATCTAGCCTAGAAGGCCGTTAGGTCTTGACAAGTAGCTGCTTTTTATTTTATTCTAGAAAATCTATTTTAACTATAACAACAACTATCACTTTTAACACCTATAAAGCTAATAGTACAATACACTATATATAAATTCCTTATATATAGTGCTATTTAAAAGGTAAGAAATACTAAGTGCAAAAATTTAGCTTTAGCTTTATAAAGTATTGTAAACTTCCGCTATAGTATATACATGTTCTTTTTTCTCTCTATTATATTATATTATAGTCATGTTACAATTTTACTATAATTCTATTATTAGCTATAGGCTAGCAATTGCTATTAGACACGTTTTAACTAGTGTTGTTTTTTAGTAAATTTTTTAACTCTAATTGTAGCTTAGTAGTCTAAGCTTTTCTTTTAGAACTTATTTACCTACTTTCTAAATCTTGTTAACTATACACAATTTTTATTTTTAACTTTTACAATTAATTAGTAGAGGGTAGCTGCTTTTTACGTTTTTAGAACCCTGTTTTGACTACTGTAAGAGGTGGCTTCAGGCAATAGTACTTGCTTTACACTATAGAAGATAGTAGGAGATAGCTCTAGAATAATAATATGTGTATATTTTAAGTAATAATACCTGCAGGTATCCTTAGAGCCCCTTATAAGCACAATTGCAGGTGGGCAAGCTAACGATAAGCGAGTTTGGCGGATCCAGCCAGCACGCAACCATCCGTGACAACCACAACAACCACCACCACCTTTGACACCTTAAAAAATCAATAGGTGGGGGTGAACAGATGTGCGCGGGTTTAGAAAACTTCTACGGCTGTGGCGGGTCCGCTAACAATCCAACAAATGCCTCATCGTTACGATAAAACTAAATGCAAAAATCATATGACCTTTTCTGATTTGAAGGCCGTGACGAATAGTGGAGTGCAAATTGGTCGATACGGTCCTGCACAGGGCAGAGCTGCGGATCGGTAGAGGAACTGCTGCAGTAGTAAGCTCCCACGCCACTTCCGCAGGAGTTTTACACAAGCAAGGTGTGACCGATTCTACGAGTACATCTGCAGAGTGTGAGCGCACTGAGCGAGAGTAGTGTTTATTTAGCGAGTCAAGATATCCGAACATGCCCGTAAGGCTGGTAGCGAACGATGTCCTTTGTCAAAGGGTATTGAAGCGCCAAGGATTTGGTTTGACCCCTAACTATAAACAGATGGGCATGCGTGGAACGTACAACATCCGGTAAGCATGAGAGTTGAGCCGGCCGCTAAAAGCTGACCGCGTTGTCTTCCAAGGATCTATGGTCGGCAGCCGTAAGTCCCGTCACCGTTCGCCTAAGTACATCCCACCTGCTTCTAGGCGGTGAACGGACAGGAAGCCTTTGGAGTAACAGGAGCAATGACTGGCCTATGGCTACGACCATTGTCGATGTTGGGACATATTGTGCGCCTAAGGATTGCCGCTAGGCACGGATGGGAAGTTTGCAGGGTTGTTCAGTCGTTCGCGATTTCGTTTAGCAATCTCGGCATTCCGCAGCTTGTCTAGACGCATTTGATAAAAGTTCCTGTGCAGAGTCAGTATGTCTAACTTAAGCAAGCAATCTGTAAAAGCAGCCCACTTGTTGAGTTGGTATATGCGCGGACCAAGCTCAGTCTGAGTTTGATCTTTGGTTTTGGAGAGCTCTTTGATCTACACTGGAAGTTAGCCCAGTGACGAAGATTAAGGTGCACGCTACATGCTTTATCATCTTTGGCTTTTTCATCCTGCTTGTCCTCCTCTTCTTCTTTGCCTTTAGCCTCCTTCTCTTTCTCCTTGTCCTTCTCTTTATCTTTTTCTTTGCGCTTTTCGCGCTTGATCTTTTGCTTCTCCTCGTACTCCTTCTTCACGGCTTCGATCTCGCGATCCAGCCCTTCTTGCTTCTTCTGGTCTGCAACCCTCTTCGCTTCGTCAGCTTCTGGTTGACAGAAGCTTTTGTCGGATAAGTGCCCAGGACAAATGTAGAAGAAATCCTTGTACTGAATTAGCATGAGCGAATACTGCTTACTATATCATCCCTTCGCACCTTGTTATTAGGAGTAATAAGTACACTGGTGGATGGCTTATAGCATATCCAACAGGCCTTTGCAGCATTGTCCGCCACGCGACGAAGATACCACAAGTTCTCCATTTATATATCGGTGATTTCCACTGTTGCTTTACACTATGGCAAAGGAAGCGCGTGAGTGCACGAAGGTGTCTAGAGTGGCGCCGAGTGCAACCGTTACTCTCAAGTGAAAGCCTTGCCTTGAAGTTACGCCTCCTGTTAAAATGGCATGGGATGACTGTCTAAAAATGATACTCGAGGCGGCCTTGGTTCGCAGTGATGATTGAGTGCGCATAGAGACGTGGTTGTGATCTAGAGTGGCTGTGCGAGAGATGTGAGCACCGACACTAAGCTTGAAGCGGCTTAGTCATAAATGCCGGAGGTTGCAACGATCAACCAGCGAAGATCAAACTCCATCTACCAGTCTCATCCATGTTATTGAAGCCGGTACAGGCTTTGAGATATCGTGCTTCAGCTTGCACTTTCAACCGAGTTCCTACGCCGCGTCCCTCTGGCTTAATTCGGTCCCATTCAAACAATTTTGCATGTGCGTCGTTACTTCTGTTCTTCACTGATCCTCACCAAGCTAACATATATGTATCAGATAGTATCTCGTATATACGTAGAGTAACCCCAAAAGACCCCAAAATGACTACAGAGAACTCTCAATTAAAGTATATCGATGTTGGTCCGCATCCCACTTTCCCGCCACATCCTCTATCTAATGCAACCCTAGATCGGTATCAACTTCACGGACCCAATATACCGTGGTGAATACCACGGTACTAAGCGTCACGAAGATGATTTTCAAGATGTCATCCAGCGAGCCGTCAATGCTGGGTGCAAGAAGTTCATGGTAACTGGTTCCGATCTCGAAGAATCGAAACATGCTGTCGAAATAGCGAAATCGCATCCAGGGCTGTGCTATGCAACCATTGGTGTACATCCTTGCTCAGCGATACAGTTCGAAACGTACCCCGGAGGCCCTTCTGGACTGCTATCCGCCCTGAAAACTCTAGCGCTTGAAGCCAAAGAAGCAGGATATGCAGTAGCTTATGGCGAGGTAGGGCTTGACTATGACCGCCTCTTTCTAACGCCAAAGGAGCCACAGTTAAAGTACTTTGAAGCACAGTTGGCGATTGCAATTGAGGTCCAGCTACCACTTTTCCTACATTCCCGAGCCGCGAGCGAGGACTTTGAGAAACTCCTGACTGCAAAACTGGATCAATTGCCGAAACGCGGTCTGGTGCATAGCTTCACTGGTACGGTGGAGGAGATGCAACGTCTTGTTGACTTGGGTTTTGATATTGGGGTCAATGGATGTAGCATGAAGAGTAAGTACCGCCGAGATTATATCTACCTGCTCGTTTAGCTATTGAGACGCTACGTTCGTCAAGATGCACCCGCGCTGACCTTGTTGCCTAGCCGACGAGAACATTGCAGTTGTTAAGCAGATACCACTTGACCGCCTCCAAATCGAGACCGATGGCCCATGGTGCGAGATGCGACCCAGTCATGCATCGGCCAAGTACCTACAGGACGCACCTCCACTGCCCAAAGCGGTCAAGAAGGAGAAGTTCACCAAGGGTATGATGGTCAAGGGCCGAAACGAGCCAGCTACGATATCACACGTGGCACATGCGATCGCAAAGATCAAGAAGATAACCGTGGAGGAGGTCTGCGACGCGTGAGTCTACCACTTTTCGTCTCAACACTGGCGACAGGAAGAAGCTGACAACTGTACAGTGCTTGGAAGAATTCGATCAAAATGTTTGGACTTGGCGAGACGGCGTAACACCATCATACCTTCGATTTGATATAGACCATGCATGTAGAAGATCGATTTGTACAAGAGGAATCCGCAACCTCAAACTCGCAGATAAAACGACCGTCAAATATACGACACGAAACCAACGACTCTACTTCCTGTACCACATCCTGGTGATCTTGGTATGCCTCATCTTCTTCTGCAGCTGGAAGATTCCGTACATGAGCGCTTCAGCGGTAGGTGGGCATCCAGGTACGTAAATGTCTACTGGTACGATCCTGTCACACCCTCTTGTGACCGAGTAGCTGTAGTGGTAGTACCCTCCTCCGTTTGCGCAGCTGCCCATGGAAATAACCCATCGTGGGTCAGGCATCTGGTCGTAGACCTGTCGCAGCGCTGGCGCCATCTTGTTTGTGAGGGTTCCGGCTACGATCATGACGTCGGACTGTCGGGGTGAGGCACGGAAAATGATACCGAGCCGATCCTGATCGTACCGTGGAGTAGATAAGTGCATCATCTCGACGGCGCAGCATGCAAGACCGAAAGTCATGGGCCAGAGGGAGCTCTGACGGGCCCAGTTGGCTACTTGGTCGAGTGTAGTCCTGTTGCCGCACGTTAGCTTGTACCCTCGTAGCCATTTCCTCCTGCCGCCTTTGTTGTCTTTCCAAGATTTCGCAAAGATATCACATACAATGCGTATTGCATAGCACCCTTCTTTCCCTCCTGACTCGGCAATGGCACCTCTACTCGCGCGGACTTCATTGGTGGTGGCGTTCCAGGGTTGCCAGGAATAGTCGCGGGTGTCTTCATGGTCGTGGCCCTATCCGAAGAGCTCGAAGAGAGAAAAGCTGCGCTTCCGGCGCGGAAGGGCATCAGTGCCGTCGCCGGTTTGGCTGCCCGTATTGTCAGTTCCGGGAGTTTGCGAGCTTTGTGGGTGGCGGGGACAAACCTCGCAGAGCCATTGAGGCCGCAGACCTTGTTGTCGAAAACATGGTTGCGACGAACACAAAGGAAGGTCGTGGGTGAAGGAGTGGAGAGGCAAGATGTGGAGTGGCGGTCGACAAGCCGCGAAGTTGATCGACGAGGTAGGTGCAGCAAAATGCTTGGCGGAAATCGATTAGTCGTCGATTTTGGTGGCATCTGATAGGTTAGGCGGCAGTCACTCAGCCCTCCATCACCCTTTCGGTCTACGTCAGCCAGGCTACTCCGCGTACACATCCCAGATCCACCAATCCTATCCAAACTTGTGATATTGTATACAGCATGTCAGGCCGGGTAAGGGTTGCAGGTAGCAAAGACTTGGATTATGTGCTGATGACCGTCTTCAGGTCCCGTCCATTGCTTGCATAGGCGTAATTGGCAAACACGTTAGCATATCTGGTGAAGTTATTTAATCTACAGAGAGTTGATGGTTGTCATAGAATAACCCTCTACACATATCACTCTTTCCAGCAGAGGAAAGGGCGCCACTGGAATTCCAATTTCTTCTTTCCTCATGTCTGGACATCTTCGAAGCTCGTCTATCGCATAAGACAGCAGACCAGGACTTTGGACTACTTCAAGCCGTCGATGAGAGATTAGCAATGTATGGTTGGCTCACAAACACTGGAGTCAAGTTCGTCATTGTTGTCGACATGGAAGGAAGACCGGCTACTGCTCTCGACAGCAAGACCGCGACTGCTGTTGGGCTGCGAGATGCTGATATGAAACCTGTAAGCTTGAGCTTCTGAATGATGAGCTCTATCTAACATCTACTAGGCTTTCAGGGCGTTGCAGACAGCTTATATTAAGTTGTTGAGGAATCCGTAAGACGACGGGCCAAGGCCATATGCATACAAAACATGTACTGACTTCTGGTGCTATTGTATAGGTTTTACGATCCGGATGAGCACTCCCCAGTGACAGCAAATGCCGAACATAGGATCGGCTCGACCCAGATCACAAGTCGCAAGTTCATCCAAGAGATCAAGAAGATAGCCGATGCGTGGTCTCCCGGCGTTACTAGCATTTGATTGAAGTTTATTCCAAGCACGATACCATGTTGCACCTGCTTGGCGTTCGTAGCAATCATTCGAGTTATGTATGCATTCTCTTTCTCAATCTCTCTTCGTTCGATGGCGCGTACCATGTCCACTTATCGGCACTTCCCAAAAGCGCTAGCGCCGATTGCAGTCTAGTTCAACATCTAGGCAGATCACCTCGGCCAGGTCGACTCCATACATCATGCCACAAAGACTTTTGTTCTTTCAACCAATGACTACCAATGCCTTCCACCGGTGTTACGATCACCAACCCTTTGGTGCTCTATCGCAGTCTGATTGCTACACAGAAGATCCGACCTGATCCCGCTCAACACCGCCTCGGTATGACGTCTACCATTTCGACGACACTAGCGCCGAGTATGTACTAACATTGGTTGCAGCATTACATTTACAGAAGCTCTACGACAGGTTAATCGACTATGAACCAACTGTAGAATATTCCAAGAGACTTCAACAACTGACACGAGCTGTTGAGACGGGCCAAAATGCATCATCATCGCCGACAGACTCGCACGCGAACCGCTTTGGTAGAAGGGGTGTATGGACGTCTTTACTTGCGCAAAAAGACAAGAGAGATTCTGTAGCACTAACGCGCGTTTTGACTAGCCACGATGAGGCCATGCAACTGCAGAGTCCCAAAGGCCTCATGCTCCACGGCGAAGTCGGTACCGGAAAGTCTATGCTCATCGACCTCTTTCAAGATTGTCTGCCAAACCGCAAGAAGCGACGTTGGCACTTCAACACCTTCATGCTCGATACCATCTCTCGTCTAGAGCAACTACGTATGTCGAGACCGCTAGTCGCAGGCCCAGGAGCAACTCACGATGAATACTCCCTTCTCCTTGTAGCACGCGACCTTATCGAGAAGTCTCCTATCATCTTCTTGGACGAATTCCAATTGCCAGATCGCGCTGCTAGCAAGATTTTATCCAATCTCATGACGTCTTTCTTCCAGCTTGGTGGCGTTCTCATCGCAACCAGTAACCGCATGCCAGAAGAGCTAGCCAAAGCCGCGGGCATGGAGTTTTCACGTCCGGTTAACCGCCTTAGTCGCTTGGGATGGAGCATGAGCAAGAGTTCGTATACGAGGAGGGACGATGGTGCTGGCCAGGTGGGAGAGTTTGCGGCGTTCTTGGAGGTGCTCAGGGCGAGGTGTGAGGTTTGGGAAATGGAAGGGAAGAAAGACTATCGAAAGATCGAAAGGGAGGAAGATGAGGGGAGAAGAGACAGTGTGCAGATGCCAGCATCCGACGCCCTCTCCAACGCCAATTCAAGCTCAACAGTCGGAGCGACAAGCACCGCAGATCTCTCTGCGGCAACACAAGATGCAGCATCCGAAGCCACGGAGACGTCATCGTACCTCCCAAAGAACTACCTCATCCAGCCCACGATCACAGAAACAATGATAGAATTCGGCGAATCCTTCAACTCCCTCGTCGAGCGCGCAACCAACCGTGAATACCCCATCCCCTGGGAACCTGCAACGCTTACCGTCTACAATCGACCCCTCCAAATCCCCGCGCAGTACAACGGCGTAGCATTCTTCACTTTCGCCGAACTCTGCGGCGCAGTCCTAGGTCCTGCAGACTACATCACTTTAGCATCAACATACCACACCTTCATCGTCACTGACGTACCCGTCATGGGCCTACTAATGAAGAGCGAAGCAAGACGATTCATCACGCTACTCGACGCCATGTACGAAGCAAGATGCAGATTGATGATTACTGCAGCCGCAGGTCCCGATGGAATCTTCTTTCCCTCCAGACCCTCAGATACCGCAGACTCGGGACAAGAGACACTAGACAACGACGCCGTGTACCCGGAAACGTATTCGGAAATCTACCAAGATCTCAACTCACCGTTTAGACCAAACATTTCGTCTTATTCCGGCGGTGGCAGTAAGAATAATAATAACAGGCTCTCCGAAGACGCGCTAGAAGACGATCCACCGAATCGGTCCCGACGCGCAGGAACTTCTTTTACAGAGGAGCGGAAGTTTGGTCCGGGGTCTCCTGACTTTGCCAATATAGGTGGGTTGACGGGTGAAGACGAGAAGTTTGCTGTCAAGAGAGCGGAAAGTCGGATCTGGGACATGTGTTCGGGAAAGTGGTGGGAGCGCTTTTTTACGGCTGGGGAGGTTGCAGAGGGGACACCATGGTGGAGGCCTCTTCCTCTTGAGTCGAGACATTGGGAGAGGGCTTCTGTTACGTCCGGGCCTTCTTCTCCTTCTTCCGCGCCGCCGCCGGAGTCGCTCCCGCCTAATACGAAGATTTTGTCCAAGGATGAACTCGAAAAGGATCGCCAGAGGGAGATGGAGGACATGTTCAAGCAATCTGCGAGTCCCTTCCGTACGCATCCTGATGCGCCGCCAAAGTTTAGCTGGACGCATGCTTGGGGGATGATGACTTGGGGGAAGAAGGCTGGGGCTTGGGGGAAAGGTGTGGAGGGTCTGAAGGAGAGGAAGGAGGGGAGAGAAGACAATGAAGAAGGAGATGCCAGCAGATATGAAAAGAAGCGAGATTAAGTACGGTGTGCTGCATAGCTGATCCGCTAGCCTGGTATAGATTCATCCTAGACATCAAGAACAAATGGATCATCAGTCCTCCTCATTCAAACCACGGATCTAGTCACTGAATGTTGCCCTTGTTCACTACGAAGGCTTCCAGCGTAGAGATGGCAGCCCATAACCTGTTCTCTGCCTCCTTGAACACGACACTCCTCGGCCCATAGAAAACCTCGTCAGCAACTTCCTCGGGATGCCTGGGCAGGCAATGCATGAAGCTCCAGTTGTCCTTGACACCGCCACGTTTTGCCAGCTCAGAGGTGATCTGAAAGCCCGAGAAAGCCTTAAGGCGTTTCGCGGTCTCTTCTTCCTGGCCCATGGAGACCCACGTATCTGTCACGAGGATATCGGCGTTCTTGATGGCTTCTTCGGGTGTGTTGGTTTCGAAGAGTTTGCCGGGGTGAGGAGAGGTTTGTGCGGCGTGGGAGATTACCTCGCGCATTGCTTTGGGAATCTCGTAGCCAGAAGGGGTTGCGACGGCGATGTCTATGCCTAGTTTGTTTGCGCCAATGGCTAGGTCGAAGAGGACATTGTTCGCATCTCCTATCCATGCAATCTTCAGGCCCTCGAGACCGAGAGAGGTAGCGGATGTGGAAGGGTATATTTCGGCCATGGTGAGCAGGTCAGCAATGATTTGGAGGGGGTGGTAGAGGTCGGATAGGGCGTTTATGACGGGAACGCTCGAGTGCTTTGCGAGGTCGGCAACGTCTGAGTGAGGACCTACGCGGGCTACGATTGCGGCGGTCATGCTGGAGAGGACGAGTGAAGTGTCATAGAGGGATTCGTTGACCTAGAATCGTCTTGTCAGCGAGCATTGGGGTGTGGCAGGGGTTTATCGTACACCCAGTTGTATGTCATCCTTGCCTAGGAACATGGGAGAGCCCCCAAATGCCGCAATTGCGCCTTCGGTCGATACCCTTGTGCGCGTACTCCGCTTGCTGAAGGTCATGGCAACCGTCTTGCCTGCCAGTGCCCCACGCATCGAATGCGGCACCTCGCCTGTCTGCTTGATGGCAGTCTTGTGTTTGTGTGCATTTTGGACGAGTGTAGTCAGCTCGGCTGGTGTGAGATCTGCTATAGAGAGGAGATGGCGGGGTGCGAATGGCGATGTCCGAGGCGTCGCTGGTGAGGAAGAGTAGCATCGGCGCAAGCTTCGTAGAGCTGCAGAGGAGGGACGGAAAGCAGGCATCTTGCTTCAGTCACGTGTCTGAAGCGAGACAGAGTGAATTGGTGTATTTATAGTCACAGCGACAATGAATTGAATCACACGCTCTATCGTGACTCGAGTGAATTATTATGGTTCAACTGCACTAGAGACGTGACGCATGTGGGTGGAGATGCTGGGGGGGGGGGCTAGCGGGCGCGGCAGGCACGGGCACAGGTCACTGCTGGACGTCTTATCCGGCGCCCAGCGAGTGGCTGAGTCCATGACGAGATGGACAACGTCAACCAACATCTGCCCAACTCTTTGTCCCTCTTCCTTTCACCTCGACCATCCCCAACACTCCGCATGTCATGTCCGTCGCCTGGACCCCTCTACGCCTGAAGATGGAGGAGAACTTTGAGGAGAACTTTGAGGAGAACTTTGCACACTGAGGAGCACACTGAGGAGCACACTGAGGAGCACACTGAGGAGCACACTGAGGAGCACACTGAGGAGCACACTGAGGAGCAAACTGGGGGGCACACTGGGGAGCACACTGGGGAGCACACTGGGGAGCACACTGGGGAGCGCACTATGGAGCGCACTGAGGAGCACATTGAGGAGCAGTGGGCCTCCAGCGCCGTCACCCGCACGTATAGTTCGCAACCGGCCTCGCACAAGTCCGCCCGCTCGTGGCGCTCAGCCTCAGCCCGCTCCCAGCAATCGAGTCGAACAACAGAGCAGACGCCGCTCCTGTCGCAAGAGGATCGAGATGATGACGAAAGACCAGATGAAGAGGAGACTACCCCCGCCACACGTTCGTTGCTGCGATCGCTGAGCGCCGGCTCGGACAAGAGTGGCAGTGGCAAAGTCCCGCTATGGAAGAAGCGATGGCCGAGCATACTGGCTCTCATCTTGCTGTGTCTGCTCGTCATCCTCATCATGCTCGGCTTCCTTGCCAAGGAAAGCATCGAGGAGTACTCATTGCAGGCGGCTGACTTCAAGCCTACTAAGCTCTCCATGGACGGATTGACGGACCACGGTGCTAAGGTCCACATTGAAGGAGAATTCACAATGGATGCTAGCAAAGTGAAGAAGCAGAGCGTGCGCAATCTCGGGCGCTTTAGCACGTGGATTGCGAAGGAGGCTGAGACTGGGCCCTTCGATGCCGAGGTATACCTGCCCGAGTACGGCAATGTCTTGATTGGCACGGCCAAGATACCTGGAATCAAAGTGAACATCAGGAACGGACACACCACGCATGTGTCGTTTGTTGCGACTGTGCAGCCTGGCTCGCCCGACGGTATTCGCAACATCGCCAACGACTGGATCGATGGTCGACTAGGGCAGATAAGGCTCAAGGGCAAGGCTTCGGTCCCGTTGAAGTCCGGATTGATCAACGTTGGCAATCAGCTCGTTGAGCAGTCTATGGTCTTCCAGGGACGCGACATTCCCTCTCTTCCTCATTACAACATTACTAAGCTCAACCTGGGCGAGGCCAAGCATGGGCAGAAGGGACTTGGTGCCGACGCCTCGATCGTCGTGCAAAACGACTTCCCTGTTCAGATTACACTACCTCCAGTCGCTGTCGACGTTGGCATCGAGGGCTGTTCAGCATCTGACAAGCACCTTATGTTTGGGACCGCTCAAACTGGCCAACTCGAGATTAAGCCCAACTCAGACGTCAAAATTGATGTCACTGGCAACGTCGACAAACTCTCAGATCCACTGACCCAAGTCTGCCCCAACTCAGCCAAGTCTCCGCTCGATGCTTTCGTGGGCGACTACATGAAAGGCCAAGACGCGACCATTTACATCAACTGCTGCAAGTTCCCTGACCCAGCTACGCCTGATTGGGCTCGTGAGCTTCTGAAAGACATTACCGTCCCAATTCCCTTCGCCGGAAAGTCCATGGGAAACATGATCAAGAATTTCTCTCTAGCCGACATGCATTTTAGTCTGCCCAACCCATTTGCTGAACCTGACACACCTGAAGCTCGTCCCAAGATCTCCGGTATAGTCAATGTCGATATTGGACTACCGCACGAGATGAACTTCCCCCTAGATGTCACCCAAGTCAAAGCTGATGCGGACATCTACTACCACAAGAAGAAGCTTGGAAAGATGAACCTAGAAAAATGGCAAAAGGCAAACTCCACCCGTGTTGAAGGCCACGGCTCAGAAGGACCGTCTCTCCTCGTTCAATCCGTCATAAAGAACGCGCCCATCGAAATCCTGGATGACGAACTCTTTAGTGAAGTTATGCAAGCCCTGTTCTTCGGCGGCACATCGATTTTGATGGATCTCAAGGCTGCAGTCAGCATAGGCGTGGATACGCCCATGGGCAAACTCGCAGTGCGAGGAATTCCGGCGCAAGGTGTCGTACCAGTCAAACGTTCGTAACCAGTTCGTCATCCAAGTGTGGCCGCATTTCTTGCAATTAGCTAACTATTGGCGTTCAGCAATCCGTGGCGGCAAAGACGCTCAACCCGGCCATGGTAAAGACGAGGCGAGCAAAATCAATGTGCAGGTTGGAAATCTGTCCATCACTGAAACCTCGCCTACCTCTCTTACAATCATGGCCCTGGTCAACTTTACGAACCCCTCAAAATACTCCGCAACGGTCCCTTATTTCAACATTAACATTCTGGCCAATGGCTCCCACATTGGTAGTGCAACGGTTAAAGATATGGAGGTTTCTCCTGGTAACAACACAAGCAAGCTTGCCTCCGTTCTTTGGGATCCTTACACCTACGGCGGTGATAAGGGGAAGAAGATTGGTGCAGAGTTGCTTTCCCAGTACATTTCAGGTACGTTCATGGCAATCATCACCACACCCGTTCAAGCCAACTAATGCAACCAACAGGGTACAATACCACTATAACTGTTCAAGCCCATGAAAACTCCGTCCCATCTGTCCCCTACATTGGCCGCCTGCTGTCGCAATTCCCAATCGAACACCCCATGCCGCACATGTCAACCCCCAAGAAGCCCTGTGATGGCGATGACTGCGACGACCCAAAAGATGACGGCAGATCCCACTTCATCCGTGGCACCACCATGCATCTCATCACCAGTACAGCCGTTTTCACTCTCGCCTCACCCTTCCGCACTACAACAATGTACATAACAAGCTTGGATGCCACAGCCTATTACGAAGGTCACACAGCCGGCAAGATCGTCTATGACCTTCCTTTTGCCGTACCTCCGGGCCTTTCCGAAACTCCTCGCTTACCTGTCGACTGGTCATTAGGTAGCCTTGGATACGATGCCATCAAGAGAGCACTCGGTGGACAATTGAAGCTCAGCGCTTTTGCGTACGTCGGTGTTCGCATTGGAGAATGGCGAGAGAACATATGGTTCCATGGCGGCAAAATTGGAGCAAACGTCCGCCTTTGAAACATCGAAACGGTCTGGGTATAGAAACCAGGGCGTGATGAGGAGGTTGTATTCGTGTTTATACTTGAATAGGTTGAACAGGATGGGTAAGACAAGTACACGCCTGGTGGCGTTGGGTACATCTGTAAGGCAGGAGGGGGACGGCGTTAAGGATCTTGGGACTGCGACCATTACGCCTTTTGATGTATCAAAATGACACTTATTCTCCTTTGTTTACCTTTCGATCCTTGAATTCCGAGATTTCCCCCTTTCGGAAGCGATGCCCGGTGTCGGGTTTGGTGATGGTCCTGTTATACTTCCAGTTTGAGATTAGTATCCGCGATGTCTTGTCACAACCGAATCTCCTTGTGACGTCCTTCACACGTCGTTTTTACAAATAGTTTCGCAAGGTCCTGTAGTTACGAGTAATAAAAGGACGTGACGATGTCACCCTTGCAGACCACCGGTTTATACTGGTGAAAGAACAACGACGAGATTTTCGCTTTGCGGCCTTCATAACCTCTCGTAACAAGATAGGCCAGTTTATGCGTTTTTTAGTCGGGGCTACCGAAGGCCATGTGACTGGACAAGGGGCACGTTCAGCTAAACTATACTTTGACATCTTTTAAATTGCGCTGACGGAACGGTAACACATGGGGCATACGCATACGGGCCGATAATCTAATGCAGTGCATTGAATGCACACACTGGCTCCTTTCCCAAGACAAGCTGAGATCGCAAACACCCAAAAAGGTTCTTGGTGTGCATGTGTGTATGTGTGTGTGTGTGTGTGTGATGACTGAGCCAACAAGTAAAGGAAGGAAAACCTTGGGAGAGAAAAAAAAAGGTAGGAGCGGCTGCAGATGCACACACACTTTTTGACTCCATCCTCAGCTCTCAGATTTCCAGTGCTGATATGTTCTCACCGTAGAACATGTGATTACTACGTCATTGCTGCAAAGAATCCCATGTCTGGGTGATCGAGCGATTTCGTGTGCATCTTCATGGTAAATTGTTCGATTGCCGATTGTCGATTGTTCGACAACTTGAATTGCCCTGTTTGTTGTTGGTATGCGTTTTATAGCCGGAACATGCCGAGCCGCTCCTTGCCAATGTGCTTGCTCACCTGGGCATAGTGGGCGAAGCGGGGGTAGAAAGTCAAAGTTGTCAGCGTTGACTATTTGCTGCAGTATCAAGATATTATATTACAGAGGGGTGACAAAATAAAAAAGAAATCAAAAAAGTTATTATTTTTAAAGCTTTATAATTCTATAAGTAGAAGGGCTATACCAAAAAAATTTAGTGATTTGAAAAGCCAAGAACTTCCTCTTTAAGATGATATGCTTAGTAGGCTGCTTAGTCAGCACAATTGACCCTGCAATCTCGCTCAAATTAAGAGACAAAAAAAAGTTAAAATGAATTTTAGTATAACTTTTTTTAGAACGTGTAAAAATTGCTAATTAAAAACTATATTTAATAAGGTTACGTAAGCAGTCTTTAAGCAGGTTATAGAGGGTAGTATCTTAATTACTTTAAGTATAATTAAAGGGTGTTAGAAATAGAGGTTGCGTATATAAGCGTTAATTACGTAATATATTAGTAAGCTTAGAGTATATTAAGTCTAGTTACTGTTTTTAAGATAGTGTTTCTATAGCATCTTCTTTATAGCTTACTAAAATCTTTTACAATGTTTAAAAACTACTTAATATAACCCTTATTAAAATTACTAGAAAATTAAACAAAAACTTAAAAAAGTAAAGTAAATATAAAATTCTTATAAAAATCTTATAGAACTTGCTAAAACAAGATATCTATATTAGAAAGAATTTAAAGAAAAAGCTTCCTTAAAACATAAGAGAGACCTTATAATTATTATAATTATACTAAGTAGAAACTTAAAAAACTTTAAAATTTAGACTTAGATTTAGTTCTATATTAATATAAGTTGACTATTAAGTACTGTTATAATGCTAAAGTAATAGGATATTTAACATAACAAAATAATAATACTATAAGAGAGTTAGACTTTACTAAAAGTATTTAATAGTTATACTTTAAACTAGCTATAGTAATACTAAGCTACAAAGGAAGCTATAGATCCACATAAATCTTAAGAATAGGCCTTTAATTATAACTAGGTAGCTTTTTATAGTACTACTCTGAAATTCTCACGCTAAAAAGATTAGCTAGTCTTGTTTCATAATTTATAATTTTTAGCGATTTTTATACGTTTACAAAAAAGTAATACGAAAATTTACTTTAATCTTTTTTTCTCTCTTGATTTGGGCGGAGTTGCAGTGGCGGCCGTGCTGACTAGGCAGCTTACTAAGCAGTGTAGCTTAAAGGGGAAGTTCTTGGCTTTTCAAATCACTAACTCTTTTTGGTATAGCCCTTCTACTTATAGAATTATAAAGCTTTAAAAATATTAACTTTTTGATTTCTTTTTTATTTTGTCACCCCTCTGTAAAATTATATGACTTATAATAGCTTTATCTTTAAAGATTATACTCTAGCATAACTATGTATTTAGTCTATTCTTTAATGTGTGTTAAAGATACAAATTGTAGTTAAAATATTAAATGATAATTTATATTAAAATAAAAAAAGTATAGTAAGAAAGCATTTTATAAAAAGGAAAAAAGGTAATATAACATAATTTACTATCAGATCAGCTACTCTACTAAGTTGGCTACTTTAGACTATAAATACTTAAAACTTAATAACTCTAGTAATAGAGTAGCTATTATAACGTACTCTATGGGCGAGTGGCTCACACGGGCGAGTGGCTTACTGCCAAGACCCTATTAAAAATCGCAACCGTAGACAACAGTAGAGCACCGTACAGAACTGTAATTAGAAATTGTAATAAACTATTTTACTTAGAATTTACTGTAGTATCTTGCTTACACGTGCGCAAGTTATGTCCTGCCTTGCTGCAGCATCTATAGCGTCTTTGTAACAGTTTACCTACTTTAATGCGTACTTTTTTTTGGCTTTCTTCTTATTACTGCGCGCCCTAAACTTCTATAGAGTTAATAGATGCTAACTATTATTAACTATAAATTCTGTTTCTACTATAGTTATATAATTATGTAATTTTTATTACGCGATTATTTTATTTACTGCTTTCAGTTTAGCGTTCCGTTCAGTTATTTATACCAAAGAGTATAATATTATCTCTGCCCTCTTTGCAAGCTTTTTAATAACCTTAATTATTAATATTAGTAAGCTATTTAAATGCTATTTAATCTTCTACTTTACTAGCATTAATTGTAACTCTAATTTCAGGGTATTGCTCAAAGTCTATAACTACTAAGGACTATTTTTAATGGTATATAATAGTAGAGTACATAGGCAGATATTAAGCGTTAATACTATAGTCTCTAAATTAAATAGAACTAAGCTAGCGTCTTATAAGCCTTCTTGAATATTACTTTTTGTAATTAAGGCGTTTTAAGCAGTAATAAAGCACAGCATAAACTCTATTTTAGCTGTTGATCAGGTGATCCTGGTAAGCTGCTACACGTGACGGCCACGCTAGCACCTATATAAGCGGGCCAGATCGTCTCATGTCTCTTGAGTAGTTATTGGACACTTTGTTGTGACCCTTAGTGATCAATACACTCATTTCACTCCATTTTATCAATATTAGTTGCCTCTTCTCAGCTCCCACATTTAGTAATATAAGTAATTTTATTGCGCATTAGCTTCTTAGCTTAGCACTTATACATCTTCTTTAACAGCCTAAAACACGTAATATTAAGTAGCTATAGTAAATGCAACAAAATGCAAAGGCATATCAAAAGTAATTATTTATTCTTTACACAAAATTACTTAAACTTAAATTAATTATAGCTTTTATAACTATCAATAACCAGTAGGTAGTAGCTGCTAATAATCTTTCTCTTTATATACTTATTAACGTGCTCTAGCTACCTTAAAACTAAGCTTATTTATTGTCTAGCTATTCTTAAGAACTTTGATAACTTAATTATAAGGCAGATCCTCCTTCTTAGACTACATAGCTAGAGAGGTAGTGCTTGCTAGCAAAAATAATAAAGAGTAAAATTACCTACTCTATTGCGTTAATGCTCTAGAAAACTATTACCTACTCCTTGTTGCCTTGCTAAGCAGTCGTTAATATTATACCTATTATAAAGCTAATTTTACTTAAGTTATACGTAATTTAAATTAAAATACTGTAGTTTACTTTTATATTACATACTAGCAAGAACTAGTTTCTAATAACCTTAGAATTTTAACAAAAAGCTCGCTTATAGTTGTGCTTTTAATTAAACTTAACTTTAAGCTTTGAGCAACGCTTAATAAAAGTTGTAGCCTAATTCTAGCTAACTAGGTCGCAGTGCCGCGTGGCAAGTAGAGAATTAGCTAAATCTTTTACAGCAGCAAGTTAGGGCAGAAATCCTTACAGATTAAAGTTAAAAATATACTAGATAATTATTTTCTCTTCTTTAAGAATAAGCTTTCTTAAGCTAGCTATGTAATTGCGTTAAAGTTGCTTTCTAGCAAGTTAATAGCTAAGTGTTCTTTAAAGAAGATTAAAAGTAGCTGTAGCGCGTTGCTAAGTAAGATTCGCGTCTTATTTTAAAGTCTAATAAGCAAGCTATGTTTAACATTTGTTTAAAGGCTTTATCACGTTGTTACGTTGCGGCATTGTAAAATAGATAAAGATAGTTGCGATTTTTGATAGGGTCTTAGCAGAGTAAGCCACTCGCCTATAGAGTACGATAGTACTTTTTATACTGTTTTAAAGCTACATGCCGGGGCTTTAAATAATATACTTTTTGTGTAATTTAGCTTAGTTCTTATAAATTAATTGATAGCTTTAGCTTTTTCAGATAACTTTTTAAATATAACTACATATTTTCTAGACATATTTTTAGTAAAAAAAGATTTATTGCTAACAATAGGTATCTAGGCTTATACTTTTTTATTTAGCATTGCTAGCACGCAATAAGTGTGTTGTATGTTTAGATACAAATAAATAAAAGCAAGACAAAGACGCAAATTGCTTTTTAACTTAACATGCCTTATTTTGTCTATTCCTGTTGCTTTATTGCTAGATGCTTCTAGATAAAGTAAAGCAGTTATACTATTATTGCCTTACTTACTTATTTATAAATATAATAATAGAAATTTTACTTCTTTTTTAAAACTTTTTTTTTCTTTATTGCTAATTTAATGTCTTATAATAGCTATTTTAAGCTAAGTTCTAGTCTTTATACTTAGCTCTAATACAACAAATAAGAAGAAAAAAATTCTAAAGTAATAAATTTTAAGTACTACGCTAGTATAAGCAAGTACTTTAGAAACTGTGTATTCTTTTTACAACTAGCTAAATTAAGGCTTAATAATTTTTTTATATTTTTTTATATTATAGATAAAAACTTGTATAAGATTTTTATAAACTTAAAAGCCTAGCTAGGTAGTTAAGTTTCAAGATACTTAATAAATTTAGGTGTCTATATAAGTAGTTTAAGTTAGACTAGATTAGGTGCTAAGTAAATAGTAGCAAAAAATGCTTTTTTTAGAAGAGAGCCTAGAATAATAAGATGCTTGCTGTATATGTTATACGCTATTATAGTGTATTATATGTTAATTATTTATATACAGTGCTATTTAAAAAGTAATAAGTAGTAAGTAAAATGCAGCAGCTTTAGCTATATAAAGTATTATAGGCTCCTGATGTAGTACGTACGTGTCCTTTCCCTCCTCTATCGCATTATGTTGCAATTCTATTACAATTCTATTGCAATTCTACTGTAATCCTATTACTAGCTATAAGCTAGCAATTGCTGTTAGACACGTTTTAACTAGTGTTGTTTTTAAGTACCTTAGCAAATTTTTTAACCTTAATTATCGCTTAGTGGTCTAAACTGTCCTCTTAGAACTTATCTACTAATCGTTCGAATCTCGTTAACTACACACAATTTTTTTTTCAATTTTTGCGATTAATTAGTAAAAGGTAGCAGCTTTTTACTTTTTTAGAACCCTATTTTGACTACAACAACAACCACCACCTTTGACACCTTGAAAAATAAATAAATAATCCTATTGCTAGCCTAGGGCTAGCAATCGCCGTTGGACACGTTTCAACTAGTGTTGTTTTTTAGTACCTTAGCAAATTTTTTCAACCTTAATTATCGCTCATTAGTCTAAGCTTTCCTCCCAGAACTTATCCACCTACTGTGCGAATCTCGTTAACTACACATAATCTTTTTTTTTACTTTTGCGACTAATTAGTAGAGAGTAGCTACTTTTTACTTTTTTAGAAACTCTATTTTAACTACAACAACAACTACCACCTTTAACATCTGAGAAATAAAATAAAGTGCAGTGAATTATATACGAAATGTTTATATATAGTGCTATTAAAAAAGTTAAAAGTAATAGGCAAAATACAGTAGCTTTAGCTTTATAAAGTATTGTAGGCTTTTAATATATGTCTTTTCTCTTTTCGATTACATTAAATTGTAATCTTATTGCAATCCTAATGTAATTCTATTACTAGCTATAGGCTGGCAATTGCTGTTAGACACGTTTTAACTAGTGTATTTTTTAGTACAAAGGGGTGACAAAAAGGAAAATGAATGAAAAAAGTTATCGATTTCAATTGCTAACACCTAGTTAACAATATAAGCTAGTCTAAAGAGAGTTCGTGATTTGAAAAGCCAAGAACTTCCTCTTAAAGTAAAGCTACTTAGTAAGCAGATTAGTCAGCATCCCACTGGCGATTTAATGCAGTGAGACTTAGTACTCAAAAACGACAATTTTAATTAATAGTATTACTTAATTGACAATATTAAAGTAGCTACAAGTTTTTAATATAAAACTCATATCTTATATTATTAATATGTATTAGTTAAATTTTTTTGAAAATTAGTACATAAAAAGTTTTAAAGAAAAAAGGATTTTTTTTGTTTTTCTAAGATATAAAAGGTAGTATTAATTACTAATACTTAGTGTACCAACCTTCAGCTTCTTTTACGTGTTAATAATGTCTAGGTAAAGATAAAATGGAGTTATCTATTGCTTGTTAAGGTATTAGATCCTACTCTTTAAATATAGCCTCTATAAACTTTGCTATACCTTTTTTATTATTATCTACGCCTAATAAGGAAGTAGTAGGCCTTTTAGTTAAAGCGTTTTTTAATAAAGCCTAAACGTTTTTAATAGGATTTAAATCTAGACTATAAGAAGAATGCTTAAAAAGAGCTACCTTATTTCTTGAAAACTAAGATAAAACCTCTAGAGTTTTATAAATCTTAGCATCATCTTGCTGAGACCTCCACCCTATATAATAGTTAATAAAGCTTTTAAAAGTATTAAAAAAGATATAAAATTTACTAATAAACTATTAAGTTATAGCACTTAGAATAAGAAAAAACAGTATAGTTAACTTACCTTTTTTGATAGTAAGTTTTACTACTAGTATTAGAATGTTAGTAATATAACATATTCTACTACAGAGTGGATTAACCTACTGAGTGGATCAGTTTCTGCTAAGACTACCTTCTCCCTTATTAACGCAACATGTCTTAACAACAAAACGCGCAATTATTTAACTAAGAAAGTAGAATTAAGCTTACTCTTTCTGCTTATAATAGTTACTAGTTTTAAAGCCTCTAGCGCGCTACTAAAGCATTTAACGTGCTTTTTACAATATTAACTTACTAATACTATAAAATTACGTATTGCTTAAAACTACTTCTAACTACTAGAAGCTTACTGCAACTAAATAGTAGACAATTATCTAATATATACTTAACTTTAACTTGCAAGAATTTGCGCTGCGGCTGTATAAAGTAGTAGATATAGCTAATAAACTGCTAGCTATACGCGGTAGTAAGCTTATAAGCAAGAACTAGCCTAATTAATTTATAGCGTGTTTAGCTAAGCTTAAAATAGCCTTTAATTAAGCTAAAGATAGGCAGAGGATACTGTAGGAGAATCTAGAGATAATTAGCGCGTAGTTTAAGCTAGTAAAGAAGACTAAAGCTAAGTACAGCATTTATAACAACAATATACACAACTTTAATAAAACTAGCTTGTAGATAGGCGTAATTAGCTCTATAAAAGTTGTTATAAGTTTAAAAAGATACTTTTAACTTTAGCTTGTTTAGCTAAGCAATTATAAGTAAGTTATAATAATCTAGAGCATCTACGCTGCTAGGTATACAACCTTGCTTTAAAAGAAACGCGTTTACATCTCTACTTAGTATAAGAAGGCTTTGATACTATGTAATTAGAAGCTTTTAGTCTCTAAGAAAGGCTATATAAACAACGCACTTAGTTTAAAGTAGTTAAAGTACTTGAGCGCGTATATAAAGACCCGCTAGGTAAAGAAGTACTAGCTACTTATTTTAGAAAGCTATAAGAGCTACCTTAACTAAAACCTTAAGAACTACTGCTTTAAATATAAAATCTCAACTTTTTATATACCTCTTTACTTGTTGCATATTTTTTAGCTACTTAACATAGTTTGTTTCTTGCTACTAAAGCAAAAGTACTTTTAGCGCGTTAAAAACTTAGCACGCTAACACGTTTTCTATATTAATAAAGAAGGCTTTCTTCTTACCTTTAAGGACGCGTTTTTTAACATATTTACAAAGCAGAACTGTTAGAAAGCCTTTAAGGTAGTAGGGCTAGTCTTAATTAACGTATAGGTTATATTAAATTGCCTTAAAGTGCAGCTACGTACTCTATTAGAACTTTTTCTTTTAGAGTCGCTATAGTAGTTAAAGACTTTAAGTAATGCTTATAAGTTTAAATCTTAATTAAAGCTTATATGCAATTCCTTTACTTGCTTGCTTATTATAGCTTAGGCTAGCTTCTTTTAGCATATAAAAAGTAGTAAGCTAATGCTACATAAAAATATGCTTTAACGTGCTTAGATTTATAAGCTTAAAAAGCAATTAGCAGAAATAACTAAGTAAAAATTGCGTAAGCGTAAGCAACTTTAGTAAAGTAGCACTATAAAGTATAGTAAATCAGTGTTGTAGATAGCTGCTAAGGTGTTTATAGCGCTTTAGCAATCTAAGAAGGCTTATAGTAGTAGTAATTAAGAACTAGCTTAACTAGCTCTACAGCGCTGTAAGAACTGCAGCAAGACTAGGCATAACGCGCAGACGTGCAAAAAAGATAAAAAAGTATCTTCTAAATTAGATATAAGCATAATATATATAGGCTTCTTGTTTAATAGCAATAACATTAAAGAGCTGTAGCATAAGTTAGGGCTGCTAGGCCTTTTTAATCTACTCGGTGGGTTGATCCACTTGGTGGTGGAATATGTTAGTGTATATTTCTAAAGGATTTAGTAGTTTTAGGCGTCCTAATAACTACTAATTTTAATCTTCCTTCTTTCTAATTTGCACTCTAAACTTAGGTAGAAATATCTTAGCCTATAGATTGATTAGTAAGCTCTCTAAAAATAATTTGAAATATTAGAAATATACTTTATAAAGTAAGGTTATTATTAAGTAACTTAAAATATTTTTATACTTACTTCTGTTAGTTGTAGAGACACATTCCTTGCTAAGACGCTTATTTTAACGTTTTCAGCAATATTCTGTCCTAGCACTATACCTACGCTTAATAGCTAACTTATTAGAGAATTTAACTTTATTAAGGTTTGTATTTTTAATTTTAGTAAGCCTCTCCTTAGCGTATATTAGATAATTTTAAGCTGTTTTCTTGTTTAAAAGCTATTTTTTATTAGAAGTATTAACTAAGTAATTCTCCTCTCTTAGTTAGCGCTGTAGGCTTCTAGTAGAAAGCCTTAGACTATTTTCGTCTAATATACGCTTATTTGTTTTTTTAGAACTTCTAGTTAAGTCTCTATTAACAGCTTGTGTTACTCTTTTTGTAATCTTTGTAGGGCGGCCTATAGTAGGCGTAAAAGTAGGTAAAAGATTGTTGTTTTTCTTTCTAATACGTTGAATGGTATTATAAATACTACTAGAAGGCTTTTCTAGTATAGTACCAATAGAGAAAAGTAATTAGTTTTGTGTAAATAAGATATAAACGTTTTCTTCTAACTTCGAAAGTTGAGGAGATATTGTAGTAATAATTTAAAAAAAAAATTAGGAATAGAAAAAGAAAACTATATAGAAAAGGATTAGAAATCTATTTCAGACTAATTGCTTACTTAAGCAAACTCCTTTTTCTAAATTGCTAATTAAACTTTAACAGAGTAAGAAACTATAGCATAAAATTAGCTCACATAATACTCACAATATCTAACTAAACTTAATCTAAATTTAGAAATTTTGATACGCTCACTAATTAGAAACGATAGGTTCTATTTTCATGTTTCTTTTTCTCTATTTACAAGTTAATTAGCGTGCGTACTAGTGCGGACTAATATGCTTACTAAGTAGCCTAACTTTAAGAAGAAGTTCTTGGCTTTTCAAATCACTATCTCTATTTAGACTAGCCTATCTTGTTAACTAGTTATTAGCAATTGAAAACTATAACTTTTTTTATTCGTTTTTCTTTTTGTTACCCCTCTGTACTTTAGCAAATTTTTTATCCCTAATTATTACTTAGTAGCCTGAGTTCTCCTTTTAGAACGTATCTACTTACTGTTTCAGTTTTACTAACTATACACAATCTTTTTTTCAACTTTTGTAACTAATTAATAGAGGGTAGCTGCTTTTTACTTTTTAAAAAATCTATTTTAACTACAATAACAACTACGGCCTTTGATACTTTAGGAATAAATAAGCTCTAACAACTTGACTATATATAGAACAAGTTAAAAACATTAAATATAGCTAATATACTATAAGCTTACTGATTTATTACGTAATTAGCGCTTATTTATATGTCTCCTATTTTTTCACCTTCGGATTAGACTCTAAGTAAGTGAGATATAAGTCTTTAAAACTTATATATATAATGCTTATATAAGATTACAAAATATTGTTCTTAAGCAAAGTTTTTTATACGTTTAAAAAAAAGTTATACTAAAATTAATAGCTTTAGCCTTTTACGACAACCTTTTAATATAACCACATATTGTGTAGATACCTGTGTAATAAAAAAAAGATTTATTGCTAACAACAAATATCTAGGCTTATGCCCCCTTATTTAGCATTACTAGCACGCAATTAGTGTGTTGCATGTTTAGATAGAAATAAAGAAAAGCAAGAGAAAGACGCAAATTGCCTTTTAACTTAACGCGCCTTATTTTGCTCTTATTCTGCCTGTAAGGCAGACTTCACGCACAGAAGGAAGGCTAGTTAAAAGATAGCTTATATTTGGAGTAGAGAATAGCAGACACAGACCTAGAAGAGGCTGAGTGTGCGAGCAGCTATATAGTAGAGAAGAGAAGCTAGTGCTAGCGGGGTGGGCGCCAAGCCTGGTGCTACGCCTAGCTAGTACTAGTGCTTGCCAAGTAGTAAGGCAGGCCTCTATCTCTAGCTACATACTTTGAAATATATAGAACTACTATAAGGTATGTAGTAGTAAGTAGATAAAGGCTATGTCCTTATACTGCCTATGCTGCTTATGCTGTCTACTTATATTAAAGCTTTACTTCTAAGTACTCTTAGACAAATTAAAGAAGCAGCACTATTATTACCTTGCTTTTTAACCTTTACATGCGATAATAGAACGCCTGCTTCTTTTTTTCTACTTTTTTCTTTTCTATTACTATTTTAACGTTATGTAACAGCTAGCTTAACTAGTTATTAGTTTTTTTACTTAGTCTATATATAATTAATAAGAAGAAAAAGATACTAACGTAGAGCATTTTAAGTACTTTGCTAGTATTAGTAAATACTTAAGAAATCTTATATTCCTTTCTATAACTAGCTAAGTTAAAGCTTGATATTCTTTTTGTAGATAAAGATATCGTAAATTCTAGAGTTATTTACTTATTAACTTTGAAGGTATTAAGGTGGTGGTTGTTGTTGTAGTCAAAATAGGTTTTCTAAAAAAGTAAAAAGCAGCTACCCTCTACTAATTAGTCGCAAAAGTCAAAGAAAAATTATATATAGTTAACAAAATTTAGATACCAAGTAGATAAGGTCTACGCGCTAAGCGCTTAAAGCAGAAAAGCTTAGACTACTAAGCAAAATTAGGGTTAAAAAACTTGCTTAAGGTACTAAAAAACAACACTAATTAAAACGTATTTAATAGTAATTACTAGCCTATAGCTAGCAACAAGATTGTAATAAAGGTAGAAGAAGTAAAAGAAAGTAAGGGCACATACGTTACTACAGCAGGAGTCTACAATACTTTATAAAAGCTTTTTACTTACTACTTTTTACTTTTAGAATCTCTTATACTATATAATCCTGTATACAAACAACTTGTATACAAATAATATAATACTTAGACTATTTTTTTTTTTATTTAACATAAAAATTAATAGCTTATATTAAGTAAAGTTAGACCTTACTAAGTTACTAAATAAAAAGCTATAGTAGTAGATTATAAAGTCTACATTTACCTTTATTAAGTAGCCTCTTTAGTTAGTTAAAGAGGAGCTGTTAGTAGTAGCTTTTATAGTAATTAGGTAAACGCAGAGGTTAAATTTTGTTATTTATTAACAATTTATTAATGCGTTTAGTTCTATAGATATTAAAGTTATAATAAAAGTTGTAAAAAGCTTATTTAGCAGCAAGTTTATTAAATATATTACGCATATTAATAATCTAAGTATAGTAATAGTATATTATTTTACTAATCTTTTTCTATGTAAATGCAACTCTAGTAAAGAAACTTTATAGTAGCTTTATAAGAAGTAAAAGCGTATTAAAATAGCTATTAAGTGGCTAAGATAAACTAATAAGCAAGAAATTTTTATAAGTTACTTTTAAAAATAAAAAAGCTATGCTTAAATAGTAATGCTGTTATTGTATATTTACATCTAAGTATAAGTATATACTAAAAACGCCGCAACTGTAACACTACTAAAATAGTAATAAAGACAATAGAAGTTACAGTTATTAGTAAATAGTTATTAGTTAAGATAGTTAGTTAGCAGAAATATTACGCATCTTTGTTTCTATCTAAATATATGACACACTAATTGCGTACCAGCAATGCTAAACAAGAGGGCATAAGCCTAGATACTTATTATTAGCAATAAATCTTTTTTTACTAAAAAGATATCTACAAAATGTGTAGTCACATTAAAAGGTTGTCTTAAAAGGCTAAAGCTAGCATTAAATTTTTAAAATAAATACTACCTTATTTAAAAGAAAAAAAAGACAGCGTTTTAAATATAATAAACATACTATAAATATATTGTTATGCTATTTAAGCTTACAAACGCCCTAGTAATATTTTAAAAACTTATTAATAGTATATTAAGAGTATATATAGATATTTTTGTTATAGTATACTTAGATAATATTTTTATCTACTCTAAGAACTTAAAAGATTATATAAAACACGTTTATACAGTACTAAAGTGCTTAGACTAGTTTAACCTTTACCTTAAACTAAAGAAATATAAATTGTATAAAAATAAAGTTGCTTTTTTTAAATACATAGTAAGAGCTTAAAAAGTATAAATAAATAAGAATTTTAAGTAGTTAAAGAATAGCTAAAACTAATAATAGTAAAGAAAATATAATTACTTTTAAGATTTTTAAACTTTAACTAATAGTTTATTAAAAACTACTTTAAGATAGCTATCTTATTAATAAGACTTACAAGAAAGAAAATACTTTTTAAGTAAAGTAAAAAAGTAAAAAACGCTTTTTAGACGCTTAAAAAAGTAAGTATAAAACTACTATACTTTTATATATTTTAAGCAGAATAACTATTATGCTTTAAAACTAATATATTAAACCTTACACTAGAAAGCTACGCTAGTTAGCTGCATAAAGGCAAATAGCACCCTATTGCGTACTATTTATAGAAATTCTCTAGACTAGAAGAATAATATAACGTCTATAATAAGAAGCTTTTAGCTATTATTATATACTTATAGTATTAAAGAGTATATATAAAAAGCTGCTTAGAAATTATAATATATATAAATTGTCGCATATATTAGCCACGCGCTTTGGCCTTTTAAGACAACCTTTTAATGTAACCACACATTTTATAAACACCTTTTTAGTAAAAAAGGATTTATTGCTAACAACAAGTATCCAGGCTTATGCCCCCTTGTTCAGCATTGCCGGCACGCAATTAGTGTGTCGCTCTAGCATGTTCAGATAGAAACAAAAATATGTAATATCTCTCTAACTAACTGTCTTAACTAATAACTATTTATTAATAACTACAACTTCTATTATTTCTGTTACTATTCTAGCAGTATTGTAGTTGCGGCAGTTCTAGTATACGCCTATACTTAGATGTAAACATACAACAACAGCGTTACTATTTAAGCACAGCTTTTTTATTTTTAAAGGCAAGTTACAAAATTCTCTTACTTATTATTTTATTTTAGCTACTTAATAGCTAATCTAATACGCTTTTACATTTTGTAAAGCTACTATAAAGTTTTTTTTCCTAAAGTTATATTTACGTAAAAAGAAATTAGTAAAATAATATACTATTACTGCACTTAAACTATTAACATGTATAATATATTTAATAGACTTACTACTAAATAAGCTTTTTATAACCTCTATTATAAATTTAATATTTATAGTACTAGACGTATTAATAAGGTGTTAATAAATAATAGAATTTAACTTCTACGTCTACTTAATTACTATAAAAGCTACTACTAACAGCTCCTCTTTAACTAACTAAAAAGGCCGCTTAATAAAAGTAAACATAGGCTTTATAAATTACTACTATAGCTTCTTATATAGTTACTTAGTAACGTTTAACTTTACTTAATATAAGCTATTAGTCTTTATATTAAAAAAAATAGTTTAAGTATTATATTATTTATATGCAAGTTATTTATATGTAGTACTACATAGTATAGAAAATTTCAAAAGTAAAAAGCAGTAAGTAGAAAGCTTTTATAAAGTATTGTAAGCTCTTACTCTTTATTTTCAAGGTATTAAAGGTAGTAGTTATTGTTGTAGTCAAAATAGGTTTTCTAAAAGAGTGAAAAGCAGCTACCCTCTACTAATTAGTCACAAAAGTCAAAAAAAGATTATGTGTAGTTAATAAAATTTAAATAGTAAGTAGATAAAGTCTACGCGCTAAGCGCTTAGAGCAGAAAAGCTTAAACTACTAAGCAAAATTAAGGTTAAAAAATTCACTAAAAGTACTAAAAAACAACACTAATTAAAACGTATTTAATAGTAATTACTAGCCTATAGCTAGCAACAAGATTGCAATAGAAGTAGAAAAAGTAGAGAAGAGTAAAGACACGTACGTTACTGCAGCAGAAGCCTGTAATACTTTACAAAAGCTTTCTACTTACTACTTCTTACTTTTAGAATTTCCTATACTATATAGTACTGCATACAAACAACTTATATATAAATAATATAATACTTAGACTATTCTTCTTTTTATTTAATATAAAAACTAATAGCTTATATTAAGTAAAGTTAGACCTTACTAAGTTACTATATAAAAAGCTATAGTAGTAAATTATAAAGCCTGCGTTTACTTTTATTAAGCAGCTTCTTTAGTTAGTTTAAGAGGAGCTGTTAGTAGTAGCTTCTATAGTAATTAAGTAGATGTAAAAGTTAAATTTTGTTTTTTATTAACACTTTATTAATGCGTCTAGTATTATAAATATTAAAGTTATAATAGACGTTATAAGAAGCTTATTTAGTAGTAAGTCTATTAAATACGTTGCGCATATTAATAGTCTAGGTGTAGTAATAGTATATTATTTTACTAATCTCCTTCTGCGCAAATGCAACTTAAGTAAAGAGACCTTATAGTAGCTCTATAAGAAGCAAGAGCGTGTTAAAACAGCTATTAAGTAGCTAAGATAAACTAACAAGTAGAAGAATTTTGTAAGTTGCTTCTAAAAATAGAAAAGCTATGCTTAAATAGTAACACTATTATTATATATTTACATTTAAGTATAAACGTATACTAGAAACACTACAACTACAACACTGCTAGGATAGCAATAGAGACAATAGAAGTTATAGTTATTAGTAAATAGTTATTAGTTAAACTAGTTAGTTAAAGAGATATTACGCATCTTTGTTTTTGTCTAAACATGTGACACACTAATTGCGTGCTAGTAATACTAAACAAGAGGGCATAAGCCTAGATACTTATTATTAGCAATAAATCCTTTTTTACTAAAAAGGTATCTACAAAATGTGTAGTTACATCAAAAGGTTGTCTTAAAAGGCCAAAGCCAAGGCTCTTACTATAGTAACGTACGTATTTTTACTCTTTTTTACCTCCTCTACTTTTATCGCAATCTTATTACTAGCTATTTATTTTTAAAGTATTAAAGGTAGTAGTTGTTGTTATAGTTAAAATAAGTTTTCTAAAAAAGTAAAAAGCAGCTGCTCTCTACTAATTAGTTACAAAAGTTAAAAAAAGATTGTGTGTAGTTAATAAAATTTAAATAGTAAGTAAATAAAGTCTACGCGCTAAGCGCTTAGAGTAGAAAAGCTTAGACTACTAAGTAAAATTAAAGTTAAAAAATTTGCTAAAAGTACTAAAAAACAACACTAATTAAAACGTGTTTAACAGCAATTGCAAGCCTAAAGCTAGCAACAAAATTGCAATAAAAGTAAAGAAAGTAAAAAAGAGTAAAGACACGTACGTTACTGCAGCAAGAGCTTATAATACTTTATAAAAGCTTTTTACTTACTGCTTCTTACTTTTAGGATTTCTTACACTATATAGTACTATATACAAACAACTTACTATAATACTTAGACTATTTTTCTCTCTATTTAATATAAAGACTAATAGCTTATATTAAGTAAAGTTAGACTTTACTAAGTTACTATACAAAAAGCTATAGTAGTAAATTATAAAGCCTACGTTTACTTTTGTTAAGTAGCCTCTCTAGTTAGTTAAAGAGAAGCTATTAGCAGTAGCTTTTATAGTAATTAAGTAGACGTAGAGGTTAAATTCTGTTATTTATTAATACCTTATTAATGCGTTTAGTATTATAAATATTAAAGTTATAATAAAAGTTGTAAAAAGCTTATTTAGTAGTAAGTCTATTAAATATGTTGCGTATATTAATAGTTTAAGTATAGTAATAGTGTATTATTTCACTAATCTCCTCCTGCGCAAATGCAACTTTAGTAAAGAAACTTTATAGTAGCTTTATAAAAAGTAAGAGCGTGTTAAAACAGCTATTAAGTAGCTAAGATGAACTAATAAGTAGAAGGATTTTGTAAGTCGGCTCTAGAGATAAAAGAGCTATACTTAGATAGTAACGCTGTTATTGTATATTTACATCTAAGTATAGGCGCTAGAAACGCCGCGACTGCAACACCGCCGGGATAGCAATAGAGACAATAGAAGTTGCAGTTATTAGTAAATAGTTATTAGTTAAGATAGTTAGTTAAAAGAATATCGCGCATCTTCATTTTTATTTAAATATGCGACACACTGATTGCGTGCTAGCAATGCTAAACAAGAGGGCATAAGCCTAAATACCTGTTGTTAGCAATAAATCCTTTTTTACTAAAAAGGTGCCTACAAAATGTGTAGTCACATCAAAAGGTTATCTCAAAAGGCTGAAGCCAGTTGCTAGCTATAAGCTAGTAATTACTATTAAACACGTTTTAATTAGTGTTGTTTTTTAGTACTTTTAGCAAATTTTTTAACTATAATTTTGCTTAGTAGTCTAAGCTTTTCTGCTCTAAGCGCTTAGCGCGTAGACTTTATCTACTTACTGTTTAAATTTTGTTAACTATATACAATCTTTTTTTAACTTTTGCAACTAATTAGTAGAGAGCAGCTGCTTTTACTTTTTTAGAAAACCTATTTTAACTACAACAACAACTACTACCTTTAATACCTTAAAAGTAAATATTAGCCACGCGCCTCAGCCACAAGGCTCTAGCCACGAGGCTCTAGGCACAAGCGTTAAGGCCTGCGCGGCGCGCGCAGCGCCAAGCGCCGAGCCTTAGAGCCTTCACGCTGAGGCTTAGAGACTTTACGCTAAGTTTAAAAGAAAGCATCTAAACTTTATAGAATACTTGCTAGGCTTGGAGGAATCTCTCTAAGCTCCACACTGCTCTTCACAGACTACAATATTTCTTTTGTATATAGAGAGCGTCTTAGACGTAGATAGAAAGACAGAATTAACTATCTAGTTCTCCTAAACTACTGTTACTAGCTCCTTGTTCTCCACAGTTATGAGCCCGGACGGTGAAGCTGCGTTAGCGCTTTTGATGTGGTTGCTTACCTAGGTAGATGACCACAAGTGAGAAAGCGGCAAAAAGATAAGCCTAGGGAATACAATACAGACAGCCCGTAGAATAAGGTAGCTTTGCTAGCCTTATATGGTTAGTGCGCATAGACGCTAGAGCTAGTGTGCTAGTATTTTAGCCTCTTGCTTAAGAGAGCGCCAAGAGAAGAGCCTGCATATGCTCTTAGGTAGATTACGTAACACTGTTGTAGGCGGTGCTAGTAATCTAGGGGGTGTGTCGCAACGTGTATATGTATTCTCTAGCTAGAGTACAATTTATTAATTAGTTAGTATTTTGTTTCTAATAGTTATAAGCCTGGCGCTTTAAATTGCAGTTTAGATTCTCTTTACGCAACTTAGAGTACGCTAGCAGTAGTTTAGACTTTCTAATTTATTTAAATACACTTCTTAACTTACTAACTAATTATAGCATAATAATAGCAAGCAACTTTCTGCAAATTACTAACTTAGCGCGCTTTTTAAGCTACGTAAGCTAGACTTACTAGTATACCTAGCTAAATTTTAACACTAAATTTAAAGAAGTTTACAAATATATTAACTTAAAGGCTATTATAACTATTAATATATTAATAAGGCTGCCTTTAAGGCCTTTAGTGCCTGCAAAGAACTCTACTAAAGAAAAGCTTAAAGCTTATAATAAAAAGCTTAATAAATATTAAGTAAGGTATGTAAACTAGGCTGTAAACGCGCGCGCTCTATAGTATATACAGAACTAGATTTACGTAACTATTAATAAGTAGTTACTAGCTCTAATTATAATAAGACTTGCTAACAGACTAAGCTACACTTTTAATAAGCTTATTAAGTAATTAAAGCTTAAACTAGCGCTAATAAACGCTGTTAACTAAATAGTAATACGCTAAAAGTACTGCGTAAGCCTTAAAAAGGTAAAGCTAGGAACTATAAAACTACAAGCTTAGTATAATAAGTAGTAAATAAGCTAACTAAGAGCTAAAGAGCTAAAGATACCTAAGGTAGACGGCGCGCTAGCTGTATTTAACTTTCTAGACGCTATAGGAGCTAAATACGCTTTTAACTAGGCTAGCACTATAAAAATGCTCTACTAATAGCAATAAATACTTAAAAAAAAAATTTAATCTCAACTAAATAAGTTAAGTATCTCGAAAAATACTCTACTAGTAATTAATTAGCTTACTAAGTTTAGCTAAATTTTTAAAAGCTTACGCTACTTTAAGAAGCTTAAAACTTTATATATAAAAATACGGCGCTAAAATAGTAAGCTAGAAACATAGTTATAAGTGCTTTTACAAAAATAGCACTAAAAAGAACGCATTTTTAAGAGCTAGTAGAATACTACGCACTTTTAGCAGTAATTAAGGCTAGCTTAAAAGTTAACTACAATATTAATGAAAAGAAGGCTAAGAAAATTTAAAACTGCTTATACACTAACTAGTATAAAGATCTTGATAAAAAGCTTATTAAAGCTAAATACAAGCTCTCTTAAAAAGAAAAAAGAAAATTAAAGCTCTTTTTAGGCGGTATAGTTATATTCTTAATTAATTTAACGCTTTTTAAAAAAAAACAGCCTAGGTGTATACTACACTAGCAATTTTAATACTTATATACTATGAGAAAGTACTATACTAGACATTAAGACCGCGTTGCACTTAGTAAATAGCAAAGAACTACTTATACTAGGCTCTTTTATACCTGCTAGAGAAGTAGAGACAGTAGAGGTAGGTACTTAAGCCTTTCTTATTAGCGGCTAAAGAACTTATATCTTACAACAAGTTCTTAATAGAATACATAGTAAGAAAACTAAAAACCTTACGCTTAAAAATATAGTAGTTGTTAAAAGGTTTTATTTTAATATTGTCTTAGAAGCTTGCCTATATAGAAAAAGAGTCTAGTACTTTAGCTTAAATAATACTTTTTGCTAAAGCATACTAGGCATAAACGTTGTACTAGTAAGGCTTCAACGCTGTTATAACTTTTTCTTTTTTTAATATAAGCCTTTATTCTTTTATTTTAAGCTTATTATAAACGTAATACCTATGGTTAGAAATTTATAAGTAATATATCTAAGAAGTAACTTAAAGGACTTTTAGTATACTTAAGCAGGGCACTTAAGCTGTAAAGTATTAAAAGCGCTTATTAACGCAGCTTAAGGCGTAAGAATAAAAAAAATAGTAAATATTAAGTGTAAGCACTATGCCCTAACTTATATAAAATAAGTTATCTTAAAATAACTAAAAAAGCTCTCTTCTTAACTATACTAGAAGATTTTATAAAACCTATTTAATATGCCTTAAGGCTATTTAGAAGAGTAACAAATATAAGTAATTAAAAACGCTTTTAGTAGCAAGCTTTATATGTATATTTTGTAGGCAAAATTTATTTTAAAAATTATAAAAGCTTTTTATAATCTTAAAGCACTACTAAAAGCTTATTATAAGCTCTAGATAGTTAAAATTATACAAAATAATAATCTATTAACGCTTTCATAAAAAGAGACTTTATAGTACTAAATATAGTATAAAAAATGTAGTATTACTATTAAGCCTTCTTTACTAAATACATATAAACTAAATAGAGCTGCTAAATAAATAAAACTAAAGCTAATAACAAAATTTATTATAATAAAAGTAAGCGTAAACTTGCTTAAAAAACTTCCGCTAGAAATTATTAAGGCTGCAGCTTAGCTTTGTAATATAAGTTTTTTTACGCGTATAGCTTACGCTTACTATATAAGCTTTTTAAGCAATAAAGTAAAAAGTACTTTAAGTACTATAAGCTTAAGCTTTTTAAAAGCTTTACAGCTAATATAAAACTAGATTAAAGTAGTATATACGCTTATAACTGCCGCGCCTATTTTTTAAACAAAAATAAAGTAGCTAAGCAATATAAAAAAAGCTTTAAAACTCTTTTTAGAAGCTATATTAGTTACTTAGTTAGCTATAGAGCTTTTAATATATACTATATATAAGTTCTAGCGCTTAACTAAGTTATTATAATGCATAAGGTTATATTTAACAAAACGCTATACTACTAGAAATAAGCTTATAAGCTGCCTAGGCAGAACGCAGTACTTATAGTAAATACTTTTAATAAAAATAAAATTAGTAAAGCTAAAGAAATACTTAAGTAGCTTACTAGTGTTAGTTAAGTAAAAGTAACAATATAAAAGACTTTACAGCTAATAAATAATTAGCTAGTAATAAAGACTATAAAAAGCTTATTATAGTCTTTAATAAATAGTATGCTAAAAGTATATAAAAAGTATTAGGCTAACACATTTTAGAAAATTTATATAAACTAGAAAGGTCTTTTAAAATAGCTACTAACGCCTAAGGTAACACTAGCGCTTTTTTTACTAAAAGCGTAAATACTAAAGCAAAGCACTTTGGCTTAAAAAGCTATAAGTAGTAGTAATAAGCTACTTAGCTTCTAAGAATTATAAACTACTAGTAAATTAAGCGTAATAGACGCGTAAAGACTTTTATAGTCTTAAAGAAAAGTAAGAACTACTTTTAAAAACGCCTAGCACAGTGCTAAGAATTTTATAATACTAACTAGATCCTTTTAGAATTCTCTAGCAAAGAAACCTTATAAAAAGAAAGTATAAAGACTTCTTATAAAGAGTTTCTTAAGGCTGAAGAATAAAAACTAATATAGTCTTAATGTAAAGAGTGTAGGCGTACATTACTTATTATATAACCTCTTAAAAGCTTCTAAGCTTAAAGTACTACTTCTTTAATTTTAAAACTATAATAAAGAGCTAATTATAGTCCACGCTGTAATAGCAGCAGCTATTAGAGAAGTTAATTAAGTTTAAACATACTTTAATAATCTTTTAAAGCTTCTAAATTATTAAAAGAACTTTTACAACTACTAATATAAGACTCTTTTTAGATAGGCTAGCTAAAAGAAAATTAATAGTTTACTTTTAAAAAGCACTTAAATAGAAGAAAAGATCTTAAAAAACTATAAGCCTCTTTTTTTAAATAAGTATTTACTTATAAGCTTAAAAAAACAGCTACTTTCTTAAATACAAAGCACGTTTTATAGTAAAAAAAGACTTTTAAGTAAAAGACTTACTATACTTAACGTACGTAGTATTACTAACTGCAAGATTTTTTAAGCTTATAATTTTAATTACAGCTAAGTTTAATATAAAAATATAATAGCTTAACGTAGTAGACGCGTTTTTTAATATAAATATTAGTAATAAAATAACAGTTCTATGCAACTTACTAAATAGTTAGAAGCGCTTAAGTAAGTGTGTTAAGCTTAAAAAAGCTTTATATAGCTTAAAAGACTTGCCTTTATTATAGTATAATAAGTTCTTAAGTACACTAAAGAAGCTTAGCTTATAAGCCTTATCTAAAAAGCTATGCCTTTTCTTTACTAAAGACTATAAGCTCTTCTTAATATTTTATATAAATAATATACTTTTTATGTATTATTAAACTTACTAAACTAGAGCCTATAAGCTTATTAAATCTATTAAAAACACTTGCAAAGTTAAGGATAAAAAAAAAGTAAGCTAGTTTTTAAAAATAAAAATTGTAAAAAGCGCATAATATTACTACTATATAATACCTATATTAATAAAGTTGCTAAAAAGTTTAACTTAGACGTCTTTAGCAAGTTCTTCTAAACTTTTTTGCTCTTAAAAGAGCTAATTAAAAATTTAAAAAAGGCTTTAAAGCTTTAAATTAAAGCCTACTAAGAGCGCGTTAGTAGCGCGCTGTATACAGCTATTATACTGCATCCTAACACTGCCTACGTAGTTTCTAAGCTTTCTTACTTTTTTACTAACTTTTTAAATACTTATATAAAGGCTATAGATTACTTTATATAATACTTCTACTATATAAGGCATAAGAGAATTACATATAGTAATAATAATAATAATAATAATAAGCTTACTATATATAAAAACACGTCTTTTATAGATGATTTAAAGACTTATAAATTTTCGTAAAGCTATAATATTATACTCTTTATAAGGTTAATTGTTTAAAAAGTAGCTTATTAAGCTATAGTAATAACTTTAACTATAGAAGCTAAGCTCCTTATATTAAAGTATATAGTAAAAGAATTTATAGCGCTTAAAAGACTATTTAAAGAGCTTAAGCTTATAGTTTTAAGAGCTTAAAGAATCTGTTATAATAACTAATAAACTATACGCCTAGTTGTTAGAAAGTAAGAAAAGATAACTACTAAGCTCTATTATATTAATATATAGAATATATAGCTCTGCTAAGAGCACTTTAAAGGCTTGTTTTAAATTAAGTATTTACTAATAGCTAAGATACTAGCTAATAGACTTACTAAGTACTTATTAAAGCAAAAACTGAAGCACTTTAAAAAGCTTGCTAATATAAAATATATACGCATCGAAGATGTCTTGACCACAGTCACATTCTGACCTCTGCACCAACTTGACTACCACAGGGACTATCGCCACTAGCTCCTTTTTAACCAACGGAGGTGGCCGCTTAACAACAGTAAACGCTAGTTTTATAATCTACTACTATAGCTTCTAGTATAGTAACTTAGTAAGGTCTAACTTTACTTAATGTAAGCTATTAGTCTTTGTATTAAAGAGGGAGAAGAATAGTCTAAGCATTGTATTGTTTATATGCGAGTTGTTTATATGCAGTACTATGTAGTGTAGGAAATCCTAAAAGTAAAAAGCAGCAGGCAGGGAGCTTTTATAAAAAAGTATTATAGGCTCTTGCTGTAGTAACGTATGTGTCCTTACTCTCCTTCTCTATCTCTATTACAATCTTAGTCTAAGCTTTTCTGCTCTAAGCGCTTAGCGCGTAGACCTTATCTACCTACTATTTAAATCTTGTTAACTACACATAATCTTTTTTTAACTTTTGCGACTAATTAGTAGAGAGTAGCTGCTTTTTACTTTTTTTAGAAACCCTATTTTGACTACAACAACAACCACCATGTCACGGATAGTAGCGTGTTGGCTGGATCCGCCAAACTTGCTTATCGTTAGCTTGCCCACCTGCAATTGCTATAGTGTAAAGCAAGTACTATTGCCTAAAGCCACCTCTTACAGAATAATACCTCCTCCTACAGGCTAATAGTCTAGAGATAGCTCCCTTAACGCAATTTAATACTTAAAGTAATTAGAGAAGCTAAAGCCCTGCTGTATTTAAACTCTTTAATCCCCTTTAATCTCTATTAAGGCCCGCTACACTTAAAGAGCCTAAAAAGCGCACTTAAGGTGCACCTATAACGCTTAAGGATCGTATAAACACTGTAGAGAAGTAATATAATAAACTTTAATTCTTACAATAATTATAAAAGTTAAAAGAAAAAGTAGCACAACTAGAAAAAGTTAAATAAATAAAAATTCTAAATATACTAATACTACTAACTACATTATCCTGCGCGTAAAACGTACTTAAAGTAACACCTACTACGTATACGTAATACGCGTTAAAACCTAAAAACTTAGCTAAATACTAAAGTAAAACTTTTAAAAAATATTATAAGTTTACTTATTTCTACAAAGTAGTATTTTAGCTACTACTATAAGAATTTAAAAGAGATAACAATAAAGTAATTTAAGTAATATAGTATTTTAAAGTAAACTTTTAAGAGCTTTAGTATACTTACTATAAGCATTTTTTTAAAGCAAAAAAAGAAGTACTAACTTAAAACTACTTTAAGTAATATATACTTAACTTACTTTTAAACTTTATTAACTATAGCTTTAAAGTAGCAACTACATATGCGTATACTATATAGTAAAAAGACTAGACTATTTAATTATTTATAACTTATCTTAATATCTTTAAAAATTAACTTCTAACATATACTAAAGCATAAAGAGTTTAGCACTTATTTATAAAACTAAGGCCTAAACTATAACACGTAATTACTAACTACTATTAAATTCTTATAACTAAAAAAGACTTTATTACGCTTAGCTCTATACTTAAATAGAATTTGCGTAAAGCACTTATTATGCATAATTTACCTTACTAGAGCACTTTTATAAAGAAAAAAAAGAAATACTCCCCTTTAGCTACTATACTAGACGCACCTAAGAAGTATAAAAATAGCAATAATATTATATACTTTAAGTACTAAAAAAAAATACTACGCTAATAAGTGCTAAAGCAGCAACCTTAACAAGGTCTTAGTTAATATAACTTAAATAAAAAAAAGTTAAGCTTTACTATAAACTTAAAGTTAGTAAGGCGTATACTAATAAATATTTTATTAGAAATACAGCGCGCGTGTTACGCACGTTTAGTAACTAAAGTAAAAAGAAAACTTTAAGTTATTTTAGACTTATAAGTAGATATTAGCCTTATTAGTTAAAAAATAGCTATAAAAATAAATCTAAAACTTATTTAAAATGTAGAACTTCTCTACCTAAGTTAAATTAGACTTTAAAGGCAGAACATATATGCAGTATATAAGCTTTAGCTGCACTTAATAAATAATAATAGTATAAAGCGTATTACAAAAGTTACTATATATAAAGTAAATAAAAAAAGTGCACTACTACTACTTAGTAATTTTTTTTTAAGTTAGAAAAGTATTTATATTAACTATAGAAGCTAAAAGTAGTGTTAAAAATATATAAAAGTAAATATTAACTTAGTAGCTACTAAAGTATTCTTAAAGAACGCAAGACTTATAAATTTAAAAACTTACTTTCTAGAAGTACTTTAAAGTAATAGTATAAGTATTAAGCTTAAGGTACACGTGCTAAATATATTTATAGCGTAAGTATAGTATATACTTAATATATTATAAAATTATACTAATATTTTTAATAATAAAGCTACTAAAACTTTTTTATAGCTAAAAAGCTTAAATTACGCAATATCTATTTAATAAAGTAAAAAACTTTTTTATAAGCCTTTTTATATTTTTTTTTATAAGCTTTAAGTGCTTTGCAAATTTATTAAAAAAGTACTATAAAAAAAAATTTACTATAGTACTAGCCTTATAGGCGTACTAATACTATTTATACTAAAGAAAAATAGAACTTTTTACCTTTATATAAATTATTAAGGTCTTAACGCTATTATAATAAAAAATTATTACCTACTCTCTTTAATTAAAAAGATACTAGACTACTTATTAGGTGTATACTACTACACTACTCTAAATCTTAAAGACGCCTACTATTGTCTAAAAATTAAGGTAGAAGATAAGTAGAAGACTGCTTTTAGAACATAATATAAACATTTTAAATATCTTGTTATGCTTTTTAGGCTTACAAATGCCTTAGCAAGTTTTTAAGCTTATATTAATAAAGCTTTAAGAGAGCA